>JAQFVV010012477.1:2316649-2547364 GCA_028023455.1 Epiperipatus broadwayi | reverse complement strand
AGGAGGGCATATATATATATATATGAATCTTATAATTAAATATTAGTAAATACAGTAATCAAAAAATTTTAAAAGTACAAAAATATAATCATCACTTAGAAGCACTCTCAACTATCCTCAATCTTTGTCAACTAATACTTTGAAAGGTCACAGAATTATGGAAAGGTTAATCTTTCAAAATATTGGGTGACAAAGACTATATGAATAATCGAAAGTGGTTATATTTGTTGTACTTTTCAAAAATTTTGATTACTATATTTTCTAATATTTAATTATAAGATTCGTATATTGAAGAAATACGGATATCGATTTATAATATTATTATATATATATAATTAAAAGCATGTTAATAATAAAAAAAGCTTGTTTGGACCTTATTAGCACGCTCTTAATTTTTACATATTTATGACATCTGACTTTACATATTACTATATATATCAAACTCTAACCTCAAATTTCAAAACTTGGACAAATGTCACAACAAGATTGAGTAAAGAAGTAGTTCTCTCATATTTAAATAAAATATATTTACACTGCAAATGTATTTCTAAAATGATGGGATTACAAAATGTAATCGTTATCATTTACATGTAAATTTTATTAATTATCTTGGTATCTTGGATCCCATGTGATGAAGCACTTTTGTGCCCCACAAAACCTACATACCAAAATGTGACAGCTTTGGTTTTATCTATTTAATTTCAGTGATGAAAAATATATAAACTCTTAAAACTAAATTATTTTATCATGACTAATTTATTTATTTTCATTAAAAGACTTCATTAAGATATAATCCTACAATCTTCAAAACATGGAATTTCTTACAATGTCAGTTATTTTTATACATATATTATCCAGTCAGTGATATACTAACCATCACATCATTCTAGTAATCTTTAGAAGAAAAGGACAAAAGATTGTTTAATATGAATAAAAAAGTTAGGTATTATTTAAATAAATAAAAAATATTTGTATGGAATAGTATTTTTTTTTAGTTCCCAAAAAGCAAAAAAAAAAAGTATTTTCTTTATTTCTCAATTTAAATAAATAAGCTTGTTAAGAATAGGATAACGGTAATAACATGAATCAGTATTTTGTTACAATTTTTTTATATACTGAAAATACTAAACTTTCCGAATATTTGTGTTTTTTTTTTTTTATAATTATGTTTTTATGTAAAAGTGGCACTTGGAATATCTAATTATTTCTTAGTAATGTGAACACTTAATTAGAAGTAATATATTAGTAGGGCTTGTAGATTGTTAATACATTATTAAAATTTATAAATAGTATTTACAAGATAGTACTCCTTTAAGTTGTTTTGGCTTTTGTTTATTGTTAAAAAACTAAATATATGAAATAACTTATCTTATAAATATATGACTTTTTCTCTAAGTGGACCCTTGAAAAAAATATCCAATAAAAGGACAGATCAAAGAGCTATCTTTACATACATATTTATTGAATAGTGGTAGTTAGAGTTAGATATATATTACAATTGAATTTTATAAAAAAACATGAGAATAGAACAGAGCAAGATAAGGCCAACATTATCCAATAATATCCAAAGATATAGTAACTTGTTATTTATGTGAAGTTATTTATTATATCTTTCGGAGGATAATTAGTTAATCCAATCAGAACTTATCACTCATAATTATTAATAATTTGTTAGTAAAAATATAATATTTTTATAGGCATAAATTTGAAGCTTATCAGAATAATCAAATTTCTTCGCACTATATCTTTGACACACATATTTATATATTTTCCTGAAACGCACCCACATTGGGTTTTCTATGATAATATATTACTTATTTAATTATTTTTAAATTCTTAATCCATTTTTTTACTATTAATTTACTTTGTGAATATTTTATTTTTCTTAGAAAAAAAATTTGAGAGCATATACTTATTTATTTTACATATATAATTTTTTGTGAGTAATGCCATTTTTTTAAAATCTGACTTCATATTTTTTTTATTAGTTAAGAATAAAGAATTTATTTGATACATAATAGATTGACTTATTTTGCTTTACACGTATTGGAATTCCGAGATATTGTTTTATTATAGTATGACAGAGTATTTTATTTAGCCAGGATCCCAAGCAGATTTCATAATTACACACTTTGAGCACACATTTTTTTAAGAATATATATTTAAAATCTTACATAGAAGATTTTATATATTTATGACATACTTATATCAAAGCTTATAATGCTATTATTTAGGTTAATCATTGTGGATATAATAAACAGTTAATGAAAATAAATGCCATTGGATGTAATAAAATGTATTCTTTACCTCCATGCTACATTGATATCTGTGTTTTTCATATTCATCACTCTGTACTTTCTCCTTATCCTACATTATTCATTGCTTTACTATTGTTCACAACAATTTATAGATATACATATATCTTTAAAATCAGACAACATTTAGACACACCGATATCAATAACAACCAACAAATTTAACATGTTGTCAAGGCAATCTCCTTTTAACAATGTATATAGAAAATAATCCCAGTGCATAACGCTATACTGAAATAAATATACAAATTTTAAATATTAAATCACCCCATATGGTTAAGAAATCCAGTACCGCCCTCTGTGAACTAATATATAAATACGAACTCTAATGTATTTATCATTTTGAACTGGCTATTTTGAATACGAACTCTAATGTATTTATATATTAGTTCACAGAGGGCGGTACTGGATTTCTTAACTATGTGGAGTGATTTAATATTTAATATATATGTCGTGTTTTGATAAATATACATCGTATCGAAAACCTCGTTTAGCAAAGTAATATATATATATATTGGTTTTATACCAAAATTTATTAATATAATACTTGATAATTATCTACATAGCTTCTGTAGAATTTATTTTATTATATATTACTGGTAAATTTGATATATATATAATAAGACAAACTATATATAAATTTTACCAGACAAAAACCAAATAATACAAAAATTATTTAAATAAATAGTAAAATAACGTCTAGATTAAATTAAATACTATTTAAGCATGTAATAATATTCTTGTTTTGTTTTTTTTGTTGAAATTATTTAAATTATTTAAAATTTTATAAAAATATTTTATGGAGCCAGAAAGACAATTTATATCATATATTTTATTTCTGATTTGGACAAAAATCTAAAATTATTTATAAAGCCAACAAAAAACTATTTTTGTAAACAAACGTATTTATTTTATGAGACTGCAAAAAATATTCCCCGTCTTCTAGATGGAAAATGCTGTTTGATTGTAACTTCTGAAATAACTTTAAACATTCTAGATGTTAAAAGACATTATTTTAAATTAAAAATTATTGGTAAATTATGATCCCACAAGACAATTAATGACACTCTTATACGAATCAGTTATTATGTTGAGTAAAGATTCCTTTTTAATAATTTTCATGTCTTGTAACATTGCTACTTGAAGGTCTGTTGAAGCACATTTTTCTGACAATAGACCAGTGATAAGGGGAATGTACTTTGCTCATTTTACATAAGTGCTAACTTTTGATCAAATAAATTCTTAAACATCTTACCCATATGTTAGACCTTATTTATTTCCCACAACTTGCAATCATTTCTAATTTATGAAAATTATGCAAATCAGAATTTATTACCAATGCATCATCATCAACAGTATTCTGTCAAATGGACATATTCATAGAGTAGTCACATTATCTTTTTACCCATTTTTCCATTTTTTTCTCTTCATTGCCCAACTTTTCAATTCCACATAAGTCTTCCCATCTTTTAGATCGTCCAATAATATCAACTTCTTCCATCTTGAATTCTTCCTCCAAAACATATTTCATTGAACTATAATTTTTATAATGTATGTTCAATTCAGGTTCTTTTTCTCTCTTTGATTTCCAACCAATCTTATTTTTTTATTTACTCTTTTCAAAATTTCTTTATTTGTTACTTTATTCAACCAATTAATTTTTTCCATTCTTCTACATGTCCACAGCTCAAAAGCTTCCAATCTGTTTTTTAATTTTATTACTCATTGTCCAAGTTTTACAACCACACATTAGTACACTTCACACATAGCATTTAATTAATCTCTTTCTTAATTCACTCTGCAAATGTGAATAAAATATTTTCTTTTTCTTAATAAGTACCACATTTGCTAATGCTATTCTTCTTTTAACTTCACTTCTTCCGTATTCACTCAACCAGCTACCCAAATATCTAAATTCCTTTACTTGTTGAACTATGTTATAATGGATTTTAATTTGCAGTGTTTTTGCATTTCTCCATATCCATAAACACTTAGTCTTCTAAATATTAACTATCATTCAATAATCTATTCAACCTTATTCCAATTTATTCAACATATTCTGAAAACATTTTTCATCCTCAGCTATAAGAACCATATCATCTGCAATTCTTATGAATTTTATTATTCTACCTCCAACATTTTCTCATCCATAGTCTAAATAATTATTTAGCATGTCTTCTAAATAAATATTAAAAAGAATATGTAGCATACTGCATTCTTACCTAATTCCACTTTCTATATTCATTTTATCACTCATTACCCCCAATTTATTTCTTATTCTTTGTCCAGTACACATATTCCAAATCAATCTTTTCTCTTTACAAAAACACTCCTTTATCTTTTAAGTTGGTCATAAGTTTATTCCAGACTACTCTATCATGGTTTTTTCAAATCCATAAAACACACACATATATATATATCTTTTGGCAATTGTTCTAACAACATCAATAGCATCTCTTGTATTTTTCCTATGTGAAAATAAAACTGTTCTTCCCCAATATAATACTCTACCTTCCCCTAAGTTCTTTGAGTTTAAATTTCAATAAAACTTTAGAAGCATGAGATAACAACTTATTGTTCTGTATTGTTCACATTTAACAGTTCTCTTCTTTTTAACAATTGGAATCATAGTTTTTTTTAAAAAATCTTCAAGCCAACGTCCACTCTTATATATCTAATTGCAAAATACAACTGTTACCTCCATAGTATTGAAATGATAACTTTCCAAGCCCCTATTGTTTCATCATCAAACCTAATGACACTCTCATCTGTGCTAAGTTCGAACCTATTTAAATGTTAATAAATCTAAAATTTGCTCATGTCTGTATAAACAGTATTATATATTTGCGTGCGAACCAACGCTATAATTAGATAGGATTAGTAAAATTATAGCGTACTAAATTTATTTAATATTTCTAAAAATATTCGTTATATTATTTAAGTTAAGTGTAAATTATTAATTTTGTTGTTTAATATTGTAATTTCGTATGTGGATATATAATCTGTGCTATATAGAAGAAAGACATGATTTAAAATATGTAAAAGCCAGTATCTAAAAATAATATTAAATGTCTTTAAAAATTGTTAAAAGATTTCTTGTTTTAAATATATTTCAGGGAAAAAGTTTCTCGAAAATATATTTAAAAGCTATATCAAAATGTTTGTAAATTATTTTAAATAAATATGTTAAAAATGTTTTCGTTTTAAAAAAATGTTAAAAAGTTGTTTTTAAATAGAAAGAGTTTCTATTATATGTAAGATTAAAAATAAAAGCTGGTCAAGTAATTAAAAGATTTTTGATTGTAAACAAGTGTCATTAACGACCACACCTGGAATTCGTAAAAAGTAAAACTAGTTCAAAATTTACTAATTAAAATCTCCTTAGATAAGAGTAAGTTATTTTAAAATCTAAATTGGACAATTGTTTGCAATGAAAAATCTTAATTATAATAGCTTATGGAATGTTTCTAACATAAGTTATCTAAGATTTTAAAAATCTGGATTGTAAAATTGAAAAATATTTAATTAAATTCCTGAGTTTAGTGAGTCTTGAGGCGATAGATTCCGATAAGGAAAAGATATAAATACTCTGTATTTTTAACAAGGAGGGCAGCCTTATTGTTAGTGAGAATTGCAGCCAGTCTTCACAATTGTTAATGTTTAACATGTCCGGCTAAAAGCGGGCATCTTGTTGCTGTTACTCCGTGGGAGAACGGGGTTTCTCTCGTCGAAATGCCTAAACCACCATCATGCCGCTAGCAGAGATAAGCCTAACAGAATGGGAAAGATGATGCCATCAGCCGCCGAGTAAAATTCACCAAAACTACAGCCAAGAACTTGCAGTCCAGATAAATAATACCGGTACCGTTTTATTTTTCAAACCGCAGAGCTCTGTGTAATTCTGTGTAATTCTTTATGTAAATATATCTATATAAGTTAGCTAACTTTCTTTTTAAAATAATTATAAAACTAATATGTACCCAAAACTTAAATCCATTTAATTAATATTTTAAATAGGTCAATTGCTATCCAAAATTTAATGTGTTAAAGTTCAAATAATCTGACTTATTTATATTTTCCATTCACTTCAAAGTAAATTATTTAGTTTAAAGTTATATCACTGCGGTTGTGTCTATATTTCTTTGCTTATTTTAAATGCTTATTATATTTTATATGCCAATATTTCGAAACAGTAGGCACTTATTTTCATGTTTTAAGAAGATATTATTTGAAAATCTTCGCGTAATTTATTTATAGCATCAACTTTCTGCGCTGTTTCGAAATCCTATTTTTTTTATTATTTAAATGATTTAATATGCGAAATGTGGCTCTTTTGATCAACCAGTTAAAAACTTAACCTTATAGTTTTATTTAGAATTAAATTTAGCCTTGATCATATTTATAAGTATATTTGACATTTAAATTCTTAAGTCCATAGAAATATACTTTCCCTCCTTAAATATTTATTATCTATAAGTAACTTAATAGATCGAACATGTCAAAGTACAGATGTAGTAATATTCCTTTTAGTAGCATAGACATTTATTATCAGGCTACGCAAGAGTTGGTCCCAATTTGATAGAGCTAATATGCTATTAACTCGTATTTCATAGTATGAAATATACTATTCTTTGCTTGGCGGATGTGATATTATTTTATAAAAATATTCTCGTTTTGCTGCTATACGTAATATACGTATCTTAAGATGGAGCCACGGCATTGCCAGCACATCTTTTATAGGGTAGAGCAGTAGCGAAGCCTGAGCCAAGGCCAGGTTAGCACGTAAGTCCCCCACCATTCCTGAACAAAATGTTCCTTTTCACGCAGCATTGCGATCGGTTACAGGGTACCGGCGTTTGTCGCAAGAACCCTGAAGTTATTTCATCCATCCGCAGAGCGACTTTTCCTATTATTGTTTACCTGTGCCATAGCGCATTGGTAAAATCTTATGCAGCCAACTCTCCCACCTTAACATAACGCTTTCAGCATTCTGAAATTTTCTCTCGAAAGCCATGTTCGATCGATCATTACTTGAGCTGGTTTATGCGCTCGTTATTAAGTCATATTGTATATTTTAGTAAATGAATTCATGATCAAAGTTTAATATAATTATTTATATACCAGCCACAAATGTAATAGGATTTGGCTTATCGAGATTTATAGACTTAACGTAGTGATTGATTATGTATTAAATGTCAACAATTCATAAGATGGGCACATGTTAAACCCCTCTATGAAATTTAATGATTACTTATGTAAAGTGATTTTGAATTGTATATAAAAAGAGAATGCGTTCTCTTATCCACCCAATGTTTGTACATTCGACGCTGAAATGTGTAAAACTGATCAATTTCATGCCAATTGTAAATAAATATATAATTAATTTAATGTATTTCATTCTCTGTCTCGTTATTGATCTAATTCAATCCAATTCTAATTATTATTTATAGTCTATATATGTGAAAACTATGCATTAAGTTAAATTAGATTAGTGATATATTTTAGTCAATTAAGAACCTCTCTTTTAATTATCAGAGTCTTATTGCTTCTCCGTGACCTATGTCGGCCATGTGGAAAGAGGTATACTACGTGTAATTTCAAGGTGGTCATTCGTAGGGTCTTGAGTCTTGGAATCCTGGCTTACGAGTTGAAGTGTGGTCGGACTCGGGATGTCACAGTCCTAGTCTGGTCAGCTTCGGTCTCTTTTGCTTGGATTCTGAATTCTGTTACGCGAATGTACAAACTTGACTGTTACAGTATATTGTACAATTTTTTAAAAAAATTATATAAAAATTATAAATTGAAGAGCCTAATCATTCTTCATTTGTGCAATTTACTTTATTACTTTATTTGACAATATGTCCATATCTTTATCATTTATTTCAATACATTCTTCATTTTCAAATTCATAATTGCTTAAATTATCATCTCTTCTAAATATACACTAAAGATGTTCTCATCTTTTTAATATATCATAGCTATCAGTTAATCTCTTCCCTTTCTTATCTACAATCTCACTTGCAATCCATGTCTTTTTCTTCTAAGTGGCATTTCTTACTCTATGAAATACCTGATCATACCTTTTCACCTGCTAAAGCAGTTATATCTCTACATTTTTACTCCAACCATTTTTTTTTGCTAAATCTATTTCTCTTTTTAGTTCATTATTAATATTTCTATATGCACTTTGCCCTTCCTTAGTATGTACATTCTTCCCTCTTTTCCACCATACCTTCCATTATCCAATGTTGTTTAGCTTTCCATACTCAAATAATACCTATTTCATTTTTGGCTGTTTTTAAATTTTTTTTATTTCTACAACAACACTTATCAGGATTATTAATATATTCTTCATCCTAAATAATCCTTTTTATTATATATTCACATCTTACACCAAAATTTCCTTCTTCCATTTCTTTTAATTTATCCAGGTCCCATCTTACATATATTTTCCCTCTTTTAATTATTTTTAAACTTAACTTTAATTTAGCCATAACCAAATTACGATCTGAGCTTATATGTCACCAGGCAAAGCATGTAAACCCTTCATAGAATTTTTGCATCTATCGTGAATCAATATATAATCAATTTGATAACATTCTATATCACCAGGAGCTTTCCATGTTTACAATTTTCTTATATAGTTTATAAAACAATTGTCTGCAATCACAAACACATTCTCCTTACAAAATTGTACAAGTCAGTTATCTCTTTCATTTCTTTTTCCAATATCATAATTTTTAACATTTTTTCTTCTCATCTTTCCCCACACAACATTCCAATCACCAAATAGGAATATATATATATGTAATTTTCCTTTATGTTGGATAATTTTCTATACTCATATATTTCATCAGTTTTAATATCATCTTTACTAGTAGTCAGCCTATAAATGTGTATGATTATCAAATCCCTAAGACTTGAATTTATTTTTATCATCATCAACCTATTGTTAATATGATGAACCTTTGTCACACTTCCAAATTCTCTTCTCAACAACAATACCATATCTATTAATTGATCTATCACCACCAAAATAAAATAACTTATCTGCTACTTTCTTCACCACATCAATATTATTTAGACACAAATGTCTTTTTTAAATTTTCCAATTCTCCAGCTCTTCTCAATTATCTAACACTCCACATGACAAATCTCAATATGTCTTCTTTTAATAAATGAAGTTTATGAGTATTTTGCAGGTTTGAGTACCCTCATGTCTACTTCTGGCAGACAGTTAAGATCTCAATACCAAACATAATGATTCATGTAGGACTACTCATAATAAAACAATGGAATTATAAGGCAAAGTGGTTTCATACTGCCTTCTTTGCCCAGAGATAGCCTACATAACAGATTTATAGTTTTAGTTGAATCTCAAAAGTTGAACATATATCTATTGCTTCTTCCACATCAGTCACCTATAATGATCATCTGCTGACTTGGAAGCAAATCTATTGCTGACCCAGTGATGCATTGACATTTACTGGCAATCAATGCTCACCATTTATATTTTATTAGCACTTATAATATTCATAGTGTGAATATGAGACAAAATTTTGATTGTTATTATGATAACATTGGAAAAAACACAATGTAATTATACTACAATCAATTATATTTGGTATTCACAGGTACTTATCAAATACAAAATAAAAGAAATGAATAAAAATAAGAGCCATCATACAAGCAATGACAATATATAAATTTACAAGAAGCCATACTTAAATAGAATATATTAAAAAAATATGTAATGATTAAAGAAATAATTAAATAAGGAATATCAACAAAGATAAATAACCAAATAAATACCTGATATGAAAAACAAACAACCTAAGCTTTCATTTGTTTCCATATAAAAACATTTTTTACTGATTTCTTTCTTTTGATATTGAATATAATCACTACATCTTTTCCCAAGAAAAAATAACAAAAAATTGTTTCAGTGCATTATGAAAAAAAAATCTATATACAACTGCTTACATTTATAGGGACTTATTAGATGATGTGTTATCATAACTATAAATATAATAATCCATTTTACATTGAACATACATTCTAATTACTCATGCTGGAGATTTCTTATTACCTATACAATATATTGGCTTAATAAAATATATTTCATCTATAAACATGTAAAAAAGTTTGAATGTATTTAAATTAATACAAACACTATAATCATTCTTATAAACATACACATACTGAAATTACTTCTTTACTATTTAATAAATTTTTATCAAGTTATTTTTTTTTATTTGAAATAAAAAAAGTTTCTGTACTTCCACTAATAAATATACTTCTATATTTTATATAAAATAAAAAAAATTCTCCTATGTTTATCTTTTGTGTAAAATATAAAATAACTAGTTTTATTTTAAACCACAAATTTATTATAATTAGTATATACAAAATTACCATAGAAATAAGATATTCATTTTTGTAGATTTATATGATATATGCCATTATTATTTGTTCTCTAATGTAAAAATTCAATACACTTCATTTTCTTTTTACACAATAGTTTGATTCCCAAAAATTACATATAAAAGAAACTCATGCAAAAAATATACTGTATATGTAGAAAATAAAAAGATTGGTTCCGATCTAATAAATCAATAAAAATAATTAAATAAACCATATGAAGATTTTCATTAAAATGTCATATTTTAGTGTGCGATCAAATTTTACTTTATACACATTGCATATAACTAAATATTAATTATAGGAACATAAATTTAATTTAAAAAATAAATAAAAAACCCTGAAAATGATAATACGTACTTATGGAACTTCAACACATATTAGACCTACAGTATCTTTTCACATTTGTATCAATCCGCTGACAACTTTTTAATTTTTTGATGTGATCAAAAGAATGTGTACACTTAGATTTACAAACTTAAAATGATAAATCCATCAAAACAGATCATGTATACATGATATTTTCACAAGATTTACAGATGTTATCAGCAACCTGAATACATATGTGAAAAAAGTGTTGAATGTCTAATATTAAAACAATTGCTAAATTACAAAAATACTTTAAAATATTACCAAAAATCTCTAAAATATACACATTTGGTACTTACTGTGTAATATATAAAAATATGATGTGGAATATTAATTTCTAACAATATTGAAAATATGAATTTCACCAAAAAAATGATTTTAAAGAGTATATATTTAACAACAGTAAAAATATTGTGATTTGCCATAAAAAAAAATTGTAAAATATGGCAAGCTAATTATGCAATTCCCAAAAGTTACTTTAAATTCAGACAAAACAATCACTAAATTACAAAAAATGTTTAAAATATGCACACATGGTACTTATCATGTAATATATAGCAGGAATTGTCACAATGAAACAATCAATTTGTCTGTTCTACTTTATTTTAACTGGATCAACTATTTGATCCAAAATGGAGGCATAAACTAAATTACTCCCCCCACCCAAATGGACATTTGCTTAACACATGATTGTGCATTTTAGCAATACTGAAAATATGAATTTCACAAAAATATTGATTTTAAATAGTTCATTTTTTAACACCAGTAAAAATATTGATTTGCCATACAAAAATATATAAAATGTGACAAGCCAATTATGCAATTCCCAAATGTTACTTTAAATAACGATAAAAACAATCACTAAATTAATAAAATATTCTAAAATATTATCTAAAAACTGTAAAATATACACATACTGTATTTATCATGTAATATATAACAGGAATTGTTGCAATGAAGCAATCAGTTTTCCTTTCTACTTTATTTTAAGTGGATAAACTTTTTTCCCAAAATGGAGACTAAAAGTAAAATTTATTTATTTATTTTTAAATCCACACTTACTTAGCATGTGATTGCATTTGTGGTTCACACAAAAATAATCATAATCGGCAGTTAGTAATTCAGCACTTTTATAGTAGTTTTTTTAGCTGTCAAAATATACAGTAAAATATTACAAAAACATAAAATATGCACATACATGTAATATATAGGGTATATGAGCACAGACTTTCACATGATCCACCACTGACCACTCTATCTCATATCACTGATACACTTAAACACATATATGTTGAAAAGATAAATAATCACCAATATACGTATTTCAAGCTAAACCAGCAATCATCAGTTGGTCCAGATTATCATATATATATATATATATGCAATAAGTGCTCATATATATATTAAGGTAGCCAATCTTCATACTTTAATTGTCAGCCTTCAATCCACTCCAGACTCTTTCAAACATCCATCCAATTGAAAATCTGATGATGGAATGCTCAAAGGCCATGCTGAGGCCATGTAATATAACAAGAATTGTCATGATGAAACATACCATTTACCAGTTCTACTTTATTTTAAGTGGATAATTTTTTTTCCAAAATGGAGACTAAAAGTAAAATTTTTATTTTTTCCCAAAATACCCACTTACATAAATCTTCCAACAGTAGGAATAAATCATTGAATCAAAACTATGAATACAAATGAAGTAAAAAATAGTTTAAAAGTGTGATTGACAGCACTAAAGATGTTATCAGAATGAAATCTGGGCAATAACTGAGAATGTAAAATTATCACAAACAGAAAAACATGGCGGTGACACAAACTTCCCACGTATAGTTATTCCAAACAATTACAATTTTATCTGCTAAGCCAAACTCTAGTTTTCCTCATTCTATAGAGCTTAATTTGCAAGCCCAACTGTAAATAAAGCTTATCACCATTAGAAATGGAATTCTTGAATCCTTCAACCATATTACCTTATGAATGTTAATTTCACTATTACATCCTTGAATGTAAAATGAAGTAAAAATCTTGAATAAAAACTATAAAAAAACCAAAAGTGCAATTGAATTCTGGCCAATAACTGAGACTGTCAAAATATCACAAAAGAACACATTTTGATAGGACATTGAATAACATCGCAGGGTTTATTTGACATGATTGCAAGTTGACACATTTATCATGGATGTGAAAAGTCCTACCATCTCCTCTACATTGCAGGTTTAATATATATGAAACATTCATTGGTTTCTGTACACAAGTCACTGAAAGCTCTATTGTTCATTGCATATTGTCACTTTTATATTATAAATAAAAAAATATGAAATAAAGATTATTAATATTATTTAATGGAATTTATTACTTTTATTTCATTTAATGTAATATTATTGTTTTAATTTAACAATTAACACATTCAAAAAGAGAAAATGTAGGCTTGCAGAGCTGTACATTTATCAAAAATATGGGCACGATCTTGCTTGCTCATAAACATAAAAGTAACAAAGATTTTATTCTCTCTCACTTTCTGACAGTAAATACATTATGTTTGCACATGACTGGAATACCATTGCTATCACTATATCTTGCAATGTATATATTATCATGTTTTTGAAGGATTTACGATGATGATATTTTATCTGTATTTATATATTGATCTATTTCCATCATCTAATATTAAGTATTCAATGTCTTTAAAATAATTAAACTTTATTTAAATTTTTGAAAGACAATCTATACTTAATATTTGATGTTGAAAGTAGTCCAATCAATAAATCCAGATATAACTTTTTATTTATAGATTTTTGTAAAATTAATAAATTAAATTTACACAAAATTAAATTGTTGTAATATCAACACCAATAAGATTTTTTTTTTTTAAAAAAAGCAAATGTCAAAACGCAAACAAAGCATCATTAACAAAAAGGTACTTCCGTTACAAATCAATATGTCAAAACCATTACAATGCAGAACAACATATTTTTTCTGTTTGCAGAAATATTGCCAAAAAAAAAAAAAAGGATTTTTGTTTTAAAAATAATGGGAAATAAAGAGATGCAATTTTTTTTAAAAAATTTGATGAATATAACAGCCATATTTTTTGTTTTGTTTTAGTTTTGTGATGTAATCATGACGAACTCGACCTCAGAAACCAATCTGTAAATAAACGTCAAATTAAAAACATTTAAATATATATTTTATATTACTTACATGAAATTATTTAGAAATGAGAAAAATGTTTAATAACAACTTAAGACGAAAGCGCAGGTGCATTAGCCTGATTGCTAATTTACAATTACAATTTATTAACATAGCTCTATATAAATAAATACCTTATTATACAAACTTACTTTGAGAACGTAAAATGTTTTTAAAGCCTTCCAGACAATAACATTCGTTTCTTCATTCCATTCACGAACATAATATGTCAAAGCAGCTGTGATCCCAAACTACCATTTTTTTAACTGATGGTGTTGTTTTAAAATTATCGACGTAGAAAAAGATATATATATTAACTGGTATTATTGCAAAATCATGCAAAAAAATGGCCCAAAAAGAGAAATAGGTATCCATAAATAGGATGATGTTCAACCATGAGTATTCAAATAAATAAATATTAAAGAATGACAGCTAAGTGTTTAATTTACTAACATATATTTATATTAAAAACATTGAAAACCAAGAGAAATTTATTCATGTAAATAACCAGAGATAAATTTACTTTGATGTAGCCAGAAAACTATCAATTATTAATTGATAGTTCTGAGGCTAAAATGCGTTTTCTTTAATAACCCATATAATGGCTCTTTTGTTCTGAGTTTAGCTGGAAGCAAAATGAGACTCTGTTCTGCTTCAATTTTAAATTGTTATAAGAATTTAACCCAGACAGCTATTTACTATAAGTATAATAATTCAGAAGATCTGCAACTTCTCTTGACATTCTGAAAATAATAATTCACCTCATTACAGAGTTGTATATGTTAAATTTAATTTATAATATATATATTAATTCTATTTCCGGAAGCTTTCATGTAATAAAAATATAATAGCTAAATATATATATAATATCGGCCAAATTAAAAAATATATAAAAGATTATATCATTTTTGGAATTATATAAAAATATTAATATATATAAAAATAATAGGTATAGGTGCATAATTTCCTTATATTTATTTATGTTTAGTTTAAGAAGCACAAATAACATAAATATATTGCCACTAAATATATATGCTTATCTCTAATTATTTCTTTCAAAAGCTACATATATCATCAAATATATGTATATATTTAAGATATTTATTTTTTAAATGCTATGCTTAGGATTCAAATTTTTACTTTTTTTAAAAATTAATAATTGTTAAATACATATAAAATGTTATCCCCAAACTTACAATAATTGTAATATTTTGTAATACATAAGGCATAACAATTAGAAAACAATGTGTTTTTTTCTGCAGTATATATATATTAAAGTGCCCTATATTGTTTTGGTCATGTTCATAAAGTCTTATACTTTCTTTCTGTCAATCATGTTGTAACTTAAAGTTATGCTTTAAATGACTGTTTTACAGATTAAAATTGTCATGAAATGCATCTTCCTATATTCATATATTATATCATACCAGAACAATTAAAATTTCAAAATGATTGTCAACTTTTTTAGCTATTTGGCAATCTGGTCAAGGAGAAGGTAAAAAAAAAAAAACACTTCTTGTTTTTTTTTTGCTTTGTAAGAGCACAATTTCATCCAGACACTTCAAACAATGTTTGGTTTTTTTATTTATCCTGAAAACAAATTTTATGTTAGTTTGTCACTGGTAATTCTTTATGTTACCATTATTTTGATTTCTTCCCTAAATATTTTTCTTTTGAAATCACTGACTATTCTAAATAAAATAAAATAAAATAAATTTTAATATTTTTTTTTAATAAATAAAAAGTAATTAGAATAATTTATTACTTTTTTTACAAGGAAATTTACCATAATATTGTTTTTTTTTTATGATAAATAAATATATTAATTTTTATGAGTGCATGTGTATTTACATTTATTCAAAATCTACATCTGCATCTTAAATCTTTTCATGACCAGTTTCTATTCATGAATAAGATAAAGCTTGTACTTAAATTTTAGAATAATTATGATTTACCTACATCCTTTGTAAATTTAATAGCTTAAAAAAAAACAAATGAATAAAACTTGCAGTCTTCACTTTTTAATATTATTATGTTCTGTTTTTTTCGTTTGGAGGTAACTATTCAATATGTATTCAATTAGAAGCCTAATAAAATATCTATTAAGAATACATTTTGACTCTAAGTAAAATCAATATCTAATATACCATTTAATATGGGAATATCGTTTTTGACTATTGATTTAATTATTTATCATATCATACCATTTACAACTTTCTTAAATACTTTATCAATAATCTTTATTTATATCAAAACTAACAGTTTCGACTGTCCTGCAGTCATCATCAGAGCTACAATATTCAAATATATAATTATATAATTAACACATGTATACACATATTCATATACATAATTAAATACACAAAATTTAATTATTACAATATAATAGTATTAACATTAACCATTTATTATTGGTTTTGTCTAAATTAAGATAATGTATCTGGTATATCAGGAACAAATTTGGAAGAAAATGCAACAATTAAAAATCACATAAATTTAAATGACTTGGATTAAATAGTTATAAAGACCATTAATATTTTCAAAACTAATTTAGAAACAAACTAAAGAAAATTAAAACCAACTGATTTAGAGAAAATAGTTTAAAAAAGAGAAAGGTTGGTGTAACAATGCAGAGTCAACCAATGAGAAAAACTAATCAAATTCATACATTGTATTTAAAAAATGAAAGTACTTAATCTTTTATACTGAAATTGCTTGATAGAAATATTATAACATAGTTCCAAAAGATGTTAACTTCTAAGTGTAATTTGATAATACAAAAAGTTTCATTATTTCCTAGAAATTAAGTGTATATTTTTATCTGAATTTCAGACATCTTGAAGTGCAAAAAATATTAAAATAGGTATATAATTATAGGTCTCTGAAGAAAAAAAAATCACATTAGAAACTTTTATATAATCAATATGTAAATTTATATAAATAATATTTTAATGGGTGTTTAGACCGAAATATTTAGTGTATAAGATTATCAAATGTCTTATGACAATAGACAATCAAGCTTCTTGGGCTAAGACAGAAACTAAAACTATCAGCTTATGACTTTAAAGAGAACATAAAATGGAGAATGAATATTAAATAAAAAATCCTAAGTTCAAGTCAGTCTACTTACCCATATATAGTATAGACAATATACTTGAAGTTAAATAATACACATTTGGAATGAATTCTGACCATTCCTCTTCTTTGTATTTAAATAGATGTATTAAAATCCCAGACATCAGAGTAATTGAAAGTTAATATGGTATAGCAATAATATTGGCATCAATAAGGGTGTTGAGCAATCCATTATCAGATTTTAACTGATATGAAAGGCTCAAGAGTTAGATGGTGGAGAAGATTGCAGCCTGTCTATTAAAGTTTGATGATTTTTTTATCTTAATATAAACTGATCATTGATTATATATATATGCATATGGGAGATGGTAAATCTGGACCAACTAATGAGTGCTGGTTCAGCATGAAATATATGCATTAAAGACCATTTATCTTTTCACATGTATGTGGACATATGTATCAGTTGTAATATGGAGTGGATAGCACTAGGGAGCTTGAAATTCTGATTTCAAACATCTTCTAATTATATTAGATTCAGTATAGACAATTACTTGTATATATATTGAAAAAATATTCTTAAACTCGGGAGTAACAAGAAGGGATCGAAAACGCAATGTATGGATAAGAAAACAAACAGGTGTTACTGACCTCATTGAAAAAATTAAAGGACTGAAGTGGAGTTGGTCTGGACATATTGTTAGAAGAGATGATAATAGATGGACAATTGAAATTTTAAACTGGATTGCAAAAGATTGTAAAAGACCCAGAAAGAGACCACATATGAGATGGATGGATGAAATAAGAAAGTGTGCAGGGGTGATGTGAAGAAGAAAAGCTAAAGATAGGAAAAGATAGATTGAACTTGGAGAGACCTTTATCCTGCAGTGGATTGATAATGGTTGATGATATATATATATATATATATATATTATATATATATTTATATATATATATATATATATATATATATATATATACCCCCCCGCTTATAATATATATATATATATATATATATCAAAATACAGTACAATTTATATAAATTATATTCTTTTAGAGTACTTCTAAAAGAATATAATTTATATAAATTGTACTGTATTTTGATATATATATTGATTTGTATATTACATATATTGTGAAACGAATACAGATATCAAACTTTATTTATTACATATATATATATATATAACTGAATATTTGTAAATATAGTAACTAAATAATTAAAAAAATTTATCCACTTAGGAGCACTTTCATTTATCCCAGTAATCTTTGTTAACTAAAAATTTGAAAGGCTAACATTTCCACAGTTCCATGAGCTTAACATTTGCTGTTGCCTGTTAATTAAGTCATGTTTATACTTGTATATTAGCATAGCTTTCTTTATTTTTTTATTGTTATTTTTTTCAATTTGCAATATTTTTACATTATTAAAATTGAAGTCAAAACCATAAATACATGATTTATTATGGTCGTAAAAACAGATGCTGAAATATTATTATCTACTGTGCAATTTTGTTCTGATTTCCGAACTTGTTTTAATAATAGCAAGTGTTCTTTAGTTCTTTTTTCCAATGTACATTTAGATTCACCTATATATCCACTGCCACACCTACATATCCATTTATAAATGACACAGTTTTTATTTATAAATTAGGTTTTATCTTTGGAGTGTATCTAAAATGTAATATCACATATAACTTTATAAATTTTCCTTATAAAATTTACTTGATCATTTGAAATATATGGAATTGATATCCATATTTTTTTATTAGCAGGAGAATCAATATTATTATTAAAATTTTTATTCTTATATTTTGTATTAAATTTTCTAATAACATTATAAATATGATGATAATTGTAACCAACATTTAACAATCCATTCAAATATATTTCAATAATTAACATTATTATTAATATTATTTTTATATTTAGAATTAAAAATTTTAACAGTATAATAAACACAATCATAATTATATCCAATGTTTAACAATTGATTATAATAAATTTCAATATTTTTGGTTTTATCCAATAAAAAATTTTGGATATCAATACCATATATTTCAAATCAACAGACAAGTTTCATTAAGAAAATTTATAAAGGAATATGTGATGTCACATTTTATGCACCAACTACATTAAATAAATTAATAAATAATTCAAAAGATAAGACTTTATTGACAAATAAAAATTGTATCATTTACAAATGGATGTGTAGGTGTGGCAGTGAGTATATAGATGAATCAAGGTGCACATTGATGAAAAGAACAAAAGAGCACTTGTTATTATTTAAAAGGGTTCAAAATACAAAACAAAATTATAAAAATAATGATAATTTATCAGTTTCTGTCTTTTATGACCATAATAAATCATGTATATATGGTTTTGATTTTAATTATAGTAATGAAAAAGTATTGGAAACTGAAAGGTTTTCTCATCTACTGGACGAGCCACCAGGTGATGCTGCAGAACCACCAAAAAGCCTGTAAGTAATAAATTTCTATACAAAAATAGCTGGAATCGATGGAAAATTAAAATTAAAATGCCTAAGGCAAGATATCAAAAGAATGTAAGAATCAAGTAAAAAAATTTGCCTAAGGCAAGTATAAAATCAAGTGAAATAATACATAAATTTTAAAAAAAGTACACACACACACAAGTGAACTAATACGTAAATTTTAAAAAAGTACACACACACAAAATTGGTAAAAATACACAAAATAACCATTAAAATTAAAATGCCTAAGGCAAGATATCAAAAGAAAGTAAAAATCAAGTAAAAAAATTAGCCTAATGGCAGTAAAAAATCAAGTGAAATAATATGTAAATTTAAAAAAAGTACACACACACAAGTGAAATAATACGTAAATTTTAAAAAAGTACACACACACACACAATCGGTAAAAATACATTAAAAATGAATCAATGGAAAATTAAAACACCTGAGGCGAGAAATGGATAATTAAAATGCCTAGGTCAACAAATAGAACAAATCCTCAAAGCCCACAAAAATTATAACACCTAAGGCAAACAAATCAAAAATTTAAAAATCAAACAAATTCTAAAAAAACCGCAATGAAATTCAAATTAGGCAACAAAAGCAGAAAGACTTTAATGGTAAAAGTCAAAAAGTTAACAATGGCAGGTAGATGGTGCTTCATTAAAATGGTGAGAGATTATATAAACTAAAAAGCACATTACATGAGAGCTTCTATTTATCACCCCTGCACACTTTCTTATTTTATCCATCTCACATGTGGTCTCTTTCTGGGTCTTTTACAATCTCTTGGAATTCAGTTTAAGATTTCACTTGTCCATCTATTATCATCTTTTCTAGCAATATGTCCAGCCCAACTCCACTTCAGTCTTTTATTTTTTTCAATGAGGTCAGTAACACCTGTTTGTTCTCTTACTCATATATTGTGGTTTCAATCTCTTCTTGTTACTCCTAACATGCATCTCTCCATACTTCTCCAAGTGGTCTGAAGTCTCTATGTTGCTCTTCTATTAAGTGACCAAGTCTCAGATCCATAAGTAAAAACTGGTAAAACAAATTTATTAAAAATCTTCCTTTTTAATTCTATGATTAATTTCATCTCCACTATGTTTCCAACTGTATTAATAATCCAACCAATGTATTTGTAATTGTTTAACTTCTTTTAACTCATCATAATCAATCTTTATTTTCATATTTTGAGAACATCCATATATATATTGTGACAGGGTGGATTCAAACCCTGTTTCACAAAAGGAAAATTTGTACACACGCATGGGTATATAGTTCTTATATTATTTATTCGAGTATATTTGACTTTTTAAATTGGTAGAGGAAAGGTTAAAATAAAGATGAAGTATGAAAGGGGAGGGGTGTTTATGCTCTTGTATTTTCTTGAAACACGAGTATATATATATATATATTGTAACTGATGGAATTTGATCAATGCTGGTGATGGTTAGGATGATCAATCTGATCTGATGAAAAATCTAAAATCTAACTTAATCTAATCTAGTCTAGCTCAATCGGGTCACCATTATGCAATAAACCATCATAAAGCACTAATAATCTCTATTAAAGTCTAATTTGTTTAAGCTATATGTAAACATAAGGATAATGAGATCTTCTGCTCCAAACATCAACAAATCCATCCCATTACAAAGTAAACTGCACTGAGCAATGAACTCACATATCATTGTCCTAAACAATAATATATGATTAGACTAACTACTTGATTAGCAATCTAATGAAAATCAAATCTAATTAAAACACTTTAATAGATCACTTTCGTTATTGGTCCAGCGAAGTAAAACTCTGAAACTTTTAATTGGTCAAGTGACAAACTTTTTGATACAAATATTTTCATCTTTTAATGTATATTAATTTTAGTTTCGTTTTCAAAAAGTATATTAATTATTTGTAATGTTAGGAAAGTAAACGAAAGTTATTTCAAAAATATATTTTTATTTGTATTTTATAGAAATATTCAAAAGCGGAAAAATCACAGAAAACATTACGAGCAAATTAGAAGCATTGTAAATGTCATTTAGATCCCTCCCAGATTTCACGTTATGAATTTTTTAAGAATTTTTTAGGAAAAATCTTAACGTCTTTCTCAAAATAATTATACTTTCAGCATATTATTAAAAAAATACACCAAAAATACATTATAATGCCAGAAAAATATTCTAAATCATTAATCTTTGTTTGAAAATCAAATAAACAGCTTGGAGCAATCTAACCTCTTGACAAGATGTCAAAAATTGCTGTTACAGCTGGTTTCTTTTTCAATTTACAATCGTGTAAAGTATACATTTTTTAAATAAAACCTTACTACTTTTGTAAAATAACTATATTTTTATTATAAATATTAGATTTTATGAAAATTATTTATAATATGTACGAAACATAATAAAAAAACACTCCAAAACATATATTTTCATTTTAGCGGTGAAAAAATATTTAACGGAATTATCAGCCAATAAGAATTGGGAATAGATTGGGAATAGATTATCTAACCAATCAAAACTGGCCTTCTTCTTTTGTTCAACTTAAAACCCTCCTAGTATTGATTTTTTACTTGTAAAATAATTCAAAAGAGGGCAGCATCTTATAGGCCTTGCTCTAAGCTTTAATACGGGTATTTTTTCATCAATGTAACTAAAAAATTGGCTGAGCAAGACCAATCTAAAGATGACAACCGCGATGTCGCATTTCAGGCTATTAAAGTGTTAATAACTAAAGCAGATTCCAATATATTTTATTAACCTATTATTATTGTAGTAATTTAAATCTACTTCATTATTTAATGATGCTGCATTTTATCTTAACGGATAAGTTTCTAAATACCTATAATTGTATTTTACAAAACATTTTTAAACATGACACTATTTAAATATCAAAACAAAATAGTACTTGACTCAAATATATATCTAGTTTAATAAACGCTAAATAGAAAGTATAAACATTCATTTCAAAAAGCGATACACAATTCTTTCTACCCTAATATTTAATTAATAATTTTCTATTGACATCAACTAGTTTTTATATCATTTTATAAGACAGTTTGAAAAACTATGCACTCCTTTAAATGTTTAAATATAAGAAGCTATAAAGTAATGTATAAATAATTTATTCATATCTTCCAATAAAGCGATACTTAATTATTGCTTCGTTTACGTGTTAAAATAGAATACTTCACTATAATTTATTATCAACACTTTATTAGCTCATTTCTAACTCTACAATGCCCAACCACATTACAGAAAAGATATATTAAGTTTCTATTGGATGTTTTTTCACCTATGAGTATTAATATTATTTATTTGAATCTTTAAACAATTGAATATAAAATTGATTAGCAATAATTAAGATATATGATTATAATTTAGAATCATACCAATTTAAAGATAATATTCAATTAAACTATTCAATGAAGTCGTACTCATTATTTTAGAGAAGTTTTTTTTCTAATATTTAAGACAAGTCGTCCTGAATCAATGATAAAATACGATCTATTTATACATATATATATATATATTTATATTTTAAGATGGAATCAGACAAACATAGAAATGATTGACTTTGTAATATTAACCAAGATAAATTATAATATATAATATTCGAATGCAAATATAAATATAAAATTCATATGGGAATAAAATAAAATGCTAATATGCAAAACACACCATATCTTATATTCTAGCTCACTTACCAAGCTGAGTTTGAACCTTGTCATTTAAATAGCTACGTCATCTTATGCAATTCAAATAATAATAAAAAAATTAACGGAGTCTTGTCATTTGAATCACTCAATTTATTTGATTATATAAAAGAAAATTGGCAAGATTAATAACAAAATACATAGGAAATAAATTTATATTTCAGATTGATTGAATAAATAATAATGATAAAATTACTGTGTGTATCTCTAAAATGTGTTGCAAAAACAATAACAATATGTATAAAAAAAATGAATGAATGGAGAGACTTTTGGATATCTTACTGAAAAATTTATATATAACAGATACCAAAGATATGAAATGGGATGAGATCGAAGCCTATTTGTTTATCAAAATAATAACTGATAAATGAATACGAAATAATACGATATATTTGAATCTCTTGTCTGTTCGATGTTTTAAACTAAATTTTATACATGCAACCATCAAATCATATATTAAAAAAACAACAACAACAGATTGTGCTAATATATACTTAGACAAGCATTCAAATAATTAATAAAGAAATCTCTCTGATCAATTTTATTTCATAAATTCTATTACTCCTAAAGATAATTTAAATAAAATACAAATCATTCTTTTTAAATATATGTAAAAAAAAAATTAATATGTGCACATTTTTATATATATAAAAAAAATCATACCCTATATAAGAGTCTGTCCATTTTCACTATTTATTTGTCCATTGCAATTTACTTATCCCCAGTTTCTATGACGCAAAGAGAAGTTTATTTCTCAGAAAAAATAAGTCAAACTTTATAATGCTTCACTAACAGTCCTTTTTTTTCCAAAGAGGAGAGTGCAATTTAATTAGCCTTTTCCTTTTTTTTATGCAAATCAATCCAATAGATCCTGAGATGTTTCTTAGCTTGTGACACGATATTTATCCAAATCCAATGGTGGTTATACACCAAACTTTAAACCAGAAATATCTTTGTTTTTAAAAACTAAAATAGCCGATTTCATACAAAGCTTTTTTTTAATAGGTTTCCTTTTTTTTTTACATTTTGTTGCCGTTTTCTTTGGAATCCTTCACAACTGCCATTCAAATGAATGAATGGGCAGATAATTTAAGTTTATTCTTCCATGTTTTATGGTTTAACAGTTAAAAAAAATATTGAAGAACTTTTATTTATAAGAACATAGAAAATATGTCCTTTCCTGGCAATGATAAAAAGATGATAGCCCCTCCTATAGTCTTTACTGGCTATTTATATGATCTCTTTCTGACGTTCTGGTGTCATAACAACCATTGGAATTCACTCAAAATAAAGCTCAATGCCGAACATTTTTTTTACAACAGTTTTCGTGGTTTGTAATGTAAGTTTGGAGAAAATGGATACATGTTAATGAAAGCCAAATCCAATCTGATTTTTCCCACTATTTGTAAACCAAAATACAGCATTGATATCACAACCTTTATTCACTTTATAATTCTGAATAATTTATATAGATATTTTTTAACAATATTAATTTTTTATCCAAATCCAATGGTGGTTATACACCAAACTTTAAACCAGAAATATCTTTGTTTTTAAAAACTAAAATAGCCGATTTCATACAAAGCTTTTTTTTAATAGGTTTCCTTTTTTTTTTACATTTTGTTGCCGTTTTCTTTGGAATCCTTCACAACTGCCATTCAAATGAATGAATGGGCAGATAATTTAAGTTTATTCTTCCATGTTTTATGGTTTAACAGTTAAAAAAAATATTGAAGAACTTTTATTTATAAGAACATAGAAAATATGTCCTTTCCTGGCAATGATAAAAAGATGATAGCCCCTCCTATAGTCTTTACTGGCTATTTATATGATCTCTTTCTGACGTTCTGGTGTCATAACAACCATTGGAATTCACTCAAAATAAAGCTCAATGCCGAACATTTTTTTTACAACAGTTTTCGTGGTTTGTAATGTAAGTTTGGAGAAAATGGATACATGTTAATGAAAGCCAAATCCAATCTGATTTTTCCCACTATTTGTAAACCAAAATACAGCATTGATATCACAACCTTTATTCACTTTATAATTCTGAATAATTTACATAGATATTTTTTAACAATATTAATATTTTTTTTTAAATTAATTTGTAAACAAATATACATGACATAAAAACATTGAATTATATGTAATAATGTTACTATGGTGACTGCATTAATATAAATGAAATATGTAAAATAATATCAATCCTATTTAAGTAAACTTTATATCATACTAAATTGTTTTCAAAATTTATTCATTTACCTATATGTTTTTTCTGAGTTTGATTATAGTGAATTTAGTATTTTAAAGCAAGAATCAACAGTAAACAATTCTATTTAAAAGCTTTAGGTTGCTATGGTGATCAATTTAAATCCATATTTCCAAGATCTTCCATTATCTATCTATCAAGCAAAAGAAAAACCAAACAAGATCAACAAACTTCTTTATTTTTTTAAAAAATATTTTGATCATTAATCGGATGGACGAATGAACTAAATTCAACAAATATAAATTTGATTTTGAAGATAGAAGCTAATGCAGTTTATTTTATTATAATAGAGAAAAGAAATCTTAAATGAAAAAAAAAATTAAAACTGTATAGATTATTATGTAAAGAATGTAAAAAAGAAAAACAAAAAAAAAATAAAAGTCAAAAACAAATTACAGGTGGTTAACAAAATTTCCTGACCTTGAAAAGACAAAAAGGTGGGAAAAGCTTTTTGCTTTGTTTAAAGAGAAACTGGACCTCAAAACCATGTGGGTGATAACTTTCTAGAAAAAAATGAGTATACAAAAAAAGAAATATAGAGAATAATATATCTTTTGGTAAGGACAGTTCGTTTGATAATACTTTGAAGAAAATAATTCTCCACACATTATTAAATTGTGTGATGCAATATTAAATTGCAGCTGGAGTAGATCAAAGCTATAATAAATAATTTTAATAATTATAATAAATAATTTTGCCAATATTGGAAAGAAGACACTCCTGAAATATTTCAACAGTAACCTCCTCCAAAGAGAATCAATACCAATTCGCGAAATTAAATAGATTAAACACATAGGAAGTCACCAGCCGAACAAATTATTACCATTGCTTTTATATTTTCATGATTATCCCAGGGAAAATCACAGGTAGTATACATTTTTATTGCATATATTTCTTCACTTCTATATTACAGTATTAACCAAATGATGGTAAATTGACTTTTAGAAAGTGATCAACTGATAAACTATTCATAATTTTAAGATAATATTCTACATCTAAATAAGTGGATTTGGACATGATTGTTTTTCTCTGGTAATTTTATTTATTCATTTGTTAATATACGCCATGTGTGGGTGTATGCTTGTGTTTTATACATATAAAATATTTGAGCACAAATAATATTAATATTTATGATTTATCAATTATGTTTGATATTAAAATTAATAGAAAGCTTATCCATATAAAGCAGAGTATAATTAATTTGATAAATAGAAGCTCTCATGTAATGTTCTTTTTGCTTTTTAGTTTATATAATCTCCCCCCATTTTAATGAAGCACCATCTGCCTGCCATTGCTAATTTTTTGACTTTTACCATTAAAGTCTTTCTGTTTTTGTTGCCTAATTCGAATTTCATAGCGTTTTTTTTAGAATTTGTTTGATTTTTAATTTTTTGATTTGTTTTGCCTTAGGGGTTATAATTTTTGTGGGGATTTGAGGATTTGTTTTATTTGTTGACCTAGGTATTTTAATTATCCATTTCTTGCCTCAGGTGTTTTAATTTTACATCGATTCATTTTTAATGTATTTTTACCGATTTTGTGTGTGTGTATATACTTTTTTAAAATTTACGTATTATTTCACTTGATATTTTACCAGCCTTAGGCTAATTTTTTTACTTGATTTTTACTTACTTTTGATATCTTGCCTTAGGCATTTTAATTTTAATGGTTATTTTGTGTATTTTTACCAATTTTGTGTTTGTGTACTTTTTTAAAATTTACGTATTATTTCACTTGTGTGTGTGTTTGTGTACTTTTTAAAATTTACATATTATTTCATTTTTTACTTGATTTTTACTTATTTTTGATATCTTGCCATAGGCATTTAATTTTAATTTTCCATTGATTTCAGCTATTTTTGTATAGAAATTTATTATTTGCAGGCTTCTTGGTGGTTCTGCAGCATCACCTGGTGGCTCATCCAGTAGGTGAGAAAACTACCGAAATAATAATAAAAGAAAAATTAAAGAAGTGATGTTAATATATAAATACAAGCAAGATTTAATTAATAGGCAAGCAGCGAACATTAAGATCACAGAATTTTGGAAAAGTTGACATCATGGAATTATGGGAAAGCTGACATGTTAAAAATATTATTAGACAAAAACTACAAAGATAGTTGAAAGTGCTTCTAAGTGATGGTTATAGATATATTTTTATAAAATTTTAAATACTGTATTTTATAATATTTATTTATAAATTTACATATATTATTTTGAAAAAATACAGACATTGATTTGTAATATTATATATATATATATGTGTGTGTGTTTGTTTAGGTGTATTCATATGTCTATGTTTTTCATTTTTATTTAGTTTTATATCCATTTTGTGAAAGTAAATAATTGTTAAAAGTAGTCATGTTTTTTTAATAATAAAATTCAATGCATTCGTGAGTAGACATAGCAATAAATATGGTAATATAAACAAATGAACTTTTTAATGAACATTACTTTCAGCTGAAATCACAATAATAAAATCATAATAATAAATAAATAATCATAACTTCTAAATTTCAGTGATGTGATGTGATGCACTATGACTTCTCCTTATACAGAGTCAGGAATATCTCGGCAATTATGCCTAGAAAAACATGCTAGCCACTTTACCAATCTCTTTCTTATCTCCACCCTAAGTTTTCCCATAATCTGCTCCATTCCATTTTCACAACATAATCTTTGTCAATTCCATGGCCTTCATATCCAAATCCCTCTTATTTTTTCCCAAACCCAGCATAAAAATTAATAACCCACTTTCTGTATAATCACTTTTTTCATATTTATTTTTTTCATAACTTCATTATTTATACCCTTTCTGCTTTCAATCATTTAACAGATGCCTAATATTTTCTATGCCTTCCTTACACAACTTGCAGACTAAATCACCCGTATTTTTCCATTTACATGTATATTGCCTTGTTGCTAAAGATCCCATTTGAGCTTTAAATAATACACTACTTTCCTTGCTATTATCATAATTTAACTTGCACCCAATATTCCATTTATTTTTACATATATTTAAACTCATTTTACTCTGTAATTGCCAAATAAAATTATCTATCTCTAGCAGAATTATGTAGCATCAAAATCCAATAAAAAGATTGTATGATACCATTCTATCTTTAAAATTATTATTATAATAGTTTATTTTTCACTTAGTTTTTAAATTATACCATAAATTTTACCTACTGTTTTAATTTATGTGCAGAATAAATATTCGGCAATCACCATTAATATATTCAAATGATAAAGAATGAGTATTACTTTTAATAACCTATGTATAATAAGAGTGTTATAATCCTCCCTTCTCTCAGAAGTCGACTAGTCCAGATTCTGTCTTATCTGATCAGATTGAGCATTGTTTGCCACAGGCTAATAGACTGATGTACAGCTAAACACATAGCTAATGATTACAATGGGCCAATAAGCAACAATGCTTGCTGATTCTGAATGTTTTCAGTAAGGTCAGGGATCTGTCTATAAATGGTCAGCATTTTGGGAGAAAAGGGGAAGAATGTCTGTCTGACCTTGAAAAGACTACATGTTCTCTCAGGTAAGCCCTGCTAACCTGAACAGCAGTCAGCTTTCCCACTAATAGCAATATGCTATTTGTCTATGCAGCTAAGCAAGATGGACCAGATGCTGCTAAGACTACTATTGACTCAAAGCAAGCTGCCTTATACAGCCAGAAGAGTCATTCTTTCTACCCATGAGGCAAACTATCAGGTGTAACAGGAAGTGGTAGAACCACAAGACCAGGATTTAAGAGTTCCCATTATAACTATTATTTATTGTATATATACTGTGTAATTTATTGTATGTATTTGTGAATAATAAATATTATATTGAGTCTTAAATCATGATCATTCATATTACAAATGAAATGATTGTGGAGTGCTATGCTGGATGTATAGAGGAACCACTAAATTCCAGCAATCGTAAGTCAACAGATAGGACTCCACACCATTGTAGTCAAAAGAGAAGATTGATGTCAACATCATCATAATTGAAAGCAACTTAGAATAGATTATACAGATGCAGCCACAAGAAATGAATCTCCAGTGACATGCAGTGCAAGCAAGAAGGACCAACAAACTGAAGATGGCAGCAAACCAGAACCAGCACCAAAGTATATTAGTCATTCTCCAGTACAACTGCAAGACTATGTTCCATAGGACTAATTTTTAGCCAGGGGGAGAGATGTTATAGTCTGACCTTCTTTCAGAAGTGGCCTAATCCAGATTCTGCCTTATATGATTAGATTAAGCATTGTTTGCCACAGGCCAATAGGCTGATGTACAGCTAAACACATAGCCAATTATTAGAAAAAGTCAATAAGCAACAATGTTTGCTGAATCTGAATGTTTTCAGTAGGGTCAGGAATCTGGCTATAAATAGTCAGCCTTTTAGGAGAAAAAAGAAAAAAACATCTGTCTGACCTGAAAAGACTGTATGCATTCTACCAGGGAAGCCCTGCTAACCTTAAAAGCAGTCAGCATTCCCACTAATAGTAATATACTATTTGTCTACACAGATAGGTTAGTCCACAGAGGGACCAGATGCTGCTAAGACTACTATTGACTTGAGGCAAGCTGTCTTGTACAGCTGAAAAAGTCATTCTCCCTACCCACGAGGCAAGCTATTCAGGCATAGCTGGAAGCAGTAAAACCACAAGACCCAGATTCAAGAGTTTCCATTATAACTATTATTTATTGTATATATACTGTATAATTTATTGTATATATTTGTGAATAATAAATATTATATTAATTGTAATACTGGTGTTAGTATTATTTTCTGGAGGTTGGGTCTGTAATCCAAACCAAACACAACAAAGAGACATATTCGTTTTAATATTCTTTGAATTTTTTAATGGCGATTGCAGAATATTTAATCTGTACATAAATTAAAACAATAGACAAAATTTACAGTATAGTTTAAAAACCAAGTAAAAAAACAAAGATTATATAACAAAGGAGCCCAAATATAGAATGGTATCACTCAATCTTTCATTGGTTTTTGATGCTACATAACTCTGCTGGAGATAGCTATTTCCACTTTGCAATTATAAATAATAAAATCAATTATAAAATCAATATGTTTTGTTTATCTGTAATAAAATTATCTATTGAACATTTTATGAATTAATTAAAATTGAGAAAACAAAACTATATATTAAAAAATGAAATTTTTTTTTTTTTTTAAATATGAACCAACTCCTAAATTTAAAATACGTTTGTTGTATGAGTAATTATATGTAGATGTTTTTCACATCTAAATTATAAAAATAAATAAAAGAAAAGCAAAACCAAAGATTTCAAAACTTATTAAATAATGTTAGTTACAAATCTAAACACCTAACATTAGATTTTGTTTTAAATTATTAATACATAGTTAATGAAGTAGGTGTATAATAAGGCATGCTTTAGTAATGTACTTTCACACTGTTTTATAGATACATATAATAATGATAGAGATAACATTTAGTATCTCTGTGAGAATCCATTGATAGATAATGATACATGCATATGCTAATTAAACTTTGCAATAATTCTGGGTTATTAATCTATAAATAATATGTACCAAATTTGCCAGCAAATACTTTTTAACTTGACTTTTTTACATTTATAAATAGAATTTTTAAATTTTGTTCTTTCTTGATTACTTACATCATATCTAATATTATCACTGGTCATATACAGCAATACCTGAAGGAGAGTGAAAAAACTACTACTTCAAAGATTGTGTAAGTACTACCATTATTACTAATAGTTGTTTGTATTTCAAAAGTTTGAATAAAATTGAAAATTTCCAAGGCATTCAATATTTAATGATAGATGATGGAAATAGTTCAACATATTATTCCATCTAATATACCTTCATCGCAGACCTTCAGGATAATTTTATTGACTAATATTTTATCTTTTTGTGAATATGTATAATTTAAATTATGTTTATAGTTATATAAGTGTAATAAAATGTATATTCATAATGAAAGATTTGTAAAATCTGTACAACATTGTGTAAGCCTAACACACAAAGTTATAATCAAAATTATATAATCTATAAACTCACTTAAAATTAAATTAAAATTATAACCAATTAAAAAACAAAAACTCATTACAATTAAAGGTAAAGCTTAATTAAGATCAATTTCAAACAACAGCAAATCAAGAAATTAAAAAATTACAAGAAAAGAAAAGCAATTACTGATAAATAGAAAATAATAACAGGATTAAACAAGAACAACAGCAAATTATGGCATTTTGAAAAGAGTTGTCCTTCAGCAGGTAAAATGCTATAAAAGAATAAAAAATACAACAACATTTGTGGAAACCCAACATACACATTGCCTGCATAAATTACCTCAAAAAGTATTTTCATTCTAATTGCTGAAACATTTACCATTGTTAATAAGACTACATAGTAATTATTAGTACTGATACAAAGTCCAGCTAGAATGTCGAAATTACTAGAAATAAGCAAATGATTTGATAACCCCAACTGAAATTCACCAATCAGTCCCTAAGTGAAATATGAGAGAAGTATTTTCTATCACTAAATTTATATAGTTCACATATATAAGCACCCAATTAGAACAACCAACACAGACTTTGTCAAACAAAAGATTCAATCTTATCCACCAGTGGTAAGCTTACTAAATCTATTGTTGTTTTTCATAACTATTTATACTTTTGCCACCTAACAAGGATATCATAACTCATCGTTCTCAGTCGGTCTTGGTATTATTGTTACATTAATAAATATGTTTATCTCACTAAACAAAATAATTAAAGGATCAATAATTTACGTTAGAATGTTTTATAAAACAATTTTATGTCAAATGTGAATATCAAATTTAATCATACAAAACACATTTTTGTTGTTACATACAGATATACTTCTTTTTTTGCAAATGATTATAAAATAGCTTTAATTTATGATGACTGGAAAGAAAAAGAAGAAAGATAAAAGTCATCTTCAATCTTTGTAATTCTCATTTCTAGCCTTTTTTATTTTAATTATATCTAATTTTTAATAAAATATTTACATTTTTCATCATATTTGTCCAACCAAAAGGCAACTTATTTCATTGAGAGTCTTCAAAAGACAAGTCAGAACCTTCGTGAAATATCACACTTTTGTAATTACAGCGATTTATTTCCATGTGAATAGCAAATTTAAATAAATTAACTTTTCTCTCTTCTTTTAATTGCACGGGTTACAAGTTTAATATTTTATAATTTTAAAAAGCACATTTTTTTTTTACATAATGTGAAATATTTCATGACATTAATTAATCAATATATGTCTAATATAAACACACACACACATAAGATAATCAATACAATTTACAAACAATTTATTACATATATATATATGTTAATCTGTCTTTATATTAATTTAGTGACCAGGTAGTTTTATAATACAAATAATTCTAATTGTAATCAATCTAAAATCGTGTGATAATAATACTTGTAATCATTTATATTGTTACAATATAAAACCATTATCAAAATGCCAGACTTTGTAAACATTAAAAGTAAAATATAATGAAAATTTTTAGGTATGTACTTAAATTTAAACTATAATATTATTAGCTAAATATCTTAAGCTGGCAATTAAAATTAAAGTCATATTATCTATTAACAATACTTTTTGACATATCTTTTAAATTAAAATTAGAACCACTTGTAGCTTTCTAGTATAAATATTATAAGAGGCAAAAACAAGAGAAAAATGAAAGGTCATAACTTATGATTATTTTTACAACTACATAGAAGTCTTTCATAAATTGTATACCTATATAATACAGAATATTTTCACAGCGTTCTTTTACTGATGTAAACAATTAAAGTATAAGGAGCACTTTTATTTATATGCCTAGATGAATTTGAACTGCGATGTAATTCGATGACACACAATTATAATTTGCAACTGCAAATAAAAAATAATATTTTTGTTTGATTTACTTTCAAAATTAAAATAGATCTACTTATAAGTTCATATTCTAGATATTATAGGAATTGAAATCATATATATAATCATAATAAAAATGATAAATCTAACAGTAATAAACTATTATAAACAGTCTTTCAATCTATAAGAAGTACTTTCGCTAAATTTCTAAACCTGTCTCAACTGCCATTAAATTTAAAAAAAAAAAAAAGCAGAAACAAACATCATTAACTCAAATCCCATGAATCCCATATTTTTAATGTTATCAGCTGGTCTATTTATTAAATGCATTTTATTCCTATTTATAAAAATTGCCTCCTTAATTTTCTTTTATTATGGTTTCTCTCTACATTAAAATTTTTCACACTTTCAATATCAGATTTAAATTTATATTTACATGTTTTTTATGATCAAAGAAAACTGAAGCAGTCATTAAATCACCATTATTCTTTTTTTTTTACATAAAAATTCAAGCTACTTTAATCTCTTTTCAATACTTCACCATAATTCACCTATATATTATAACATACCTTCACAAAAAAATTAGTATACAAAATCACTTTTCTGCTTGACAGGTATGTCATCCTTAGAATTATTCATTAATCTATTAACATTACTTGGAACATAGAATGAAAAATTAAACATGTTTTTATATATATCCTTAAAAAATTTCACTTGTGGATTTGAAATAAATGGAATAGATATCCATTGTTTACTATCAATCTTCATTTCCTTTAAACTGTTATAATTCTTTTAAAAATGACATAAAGTATAGTTTATTTGTTTCATTTTGTAACCAACATCAAATAATTCCTTGGCAAATATCTCAATATTTTTCAGTTATTTATTTTATGTCAATTTAAAAAAAGTTATAATGGTTTAAAGGAAATGAAGATTTATAGTAAACAATGGATATCTATTTTATTTATTTCAAATCCACAAGTGAATTTTTTTAAGGATATATATATAAGAACATGTTTACTGTTTCATTTTATGTTCCAAACAATGTAAATTAGTGAATAATTCTAAGGATGTCATGCTTGTCAAGCAGAAAAGGAATGTTGTATATCAAATTTTTTGTGAGTGTATATTATCATATATAGGTGAATTGAGGTGCAGTATTGAAAAGAGATTAAAGGAGCTGGAATTGTTATAAAAGTGTGTAAAAAGTAAGAATAATGGTGATTTAATGACTGCTTCAGTTTTCTTTGATGATGAAAAACATAAATATAAATTTAAATTTGATATTGAAAGTGTGAAAATTCTTCATAAAAAGAGAAACCATAATAAAAGAAAAATTAAGGAGGCAATTTTTATAAATAGGAATGAAATGCATTTAATAAATATACCAACTGCTAACATTAAAATACAGGATTCATGGGATTTGAGTTGATGATGTTGCTTCTGCTTTGTTTTGTTGTATTTTTTTTAGTTTAATGGCAGTTGAGACAGATTTAAGAAATTAATCGAAAGTATGTCTGCAGATTGAAAGACTGTTTATAATAGTTTATTACCATTATATTTATTATGATTACAGTATTGTTCTAATTAATGGACATTTTATTTACATTATATATTATTCAATTTACCTGTCATGTTTGTCTAATCATAGGTGATTAAAAATGATACACTGTCTTTCTCCTGTGATGGGTTAAATAGATTTGTATAATTGAATATTTGATTATAACATCAGGCACACAATAGATTCAAGCCCTGATTTAAGCATGGTCTGTAAAACTTGGTGTATATAGAATGTATATTCTAAACTTAAGTCATTCACTTAAGTTTTTAAAAATCTTATCGGCAGGAGAATGTGTGTAGATTTATAATATTTAAAAAATAGAACGTTATTGGAAATTGACTTCCATTTGAATAATTTCAAAGTTTGTAGCACTTTATAATAATAGGTTTACATTTATATTATATATATGTGTACAAACTATATTATTTTTTACCATTAAAATTATTTGGAATATACATATATATATATATAAACTATATATATTTTTTACCATTAAAATTATTTGGAATATATATATATATAAGTTTTAGTCTTTTCAGTGTTTAAAATGCCTATTGACGAAGTGAGTTAAAGTTCTAAACTTTTGATTTATCAACAGTAAAAATATATATCTTTTATTATTATATTTGTTTTAGATTAATTTCCAAAAAGCATATTAATAATTTGACAGATTATTAAAGTGAACAAAAGTTTTTTCAAAAATACATTTATATTTATAATTATAAAAATAATCTATAGTGGAAAACAGAAAGTGAACATTTTGTAACTTATTACAAAATGCAGCCTCCATCATTGATTTTTTTCTCAATTGACATTCATATAAAAGTAAAGAATTTTTACTAAAATCTTGACTATTCTTTTAAAATAATTATATTTTCAGAATATTTTATAAAAATAATTTATCATATGTAAAAAAAAAATATTCAAAAATAGTCTAAAACATTCATTTTCATTTTGAAAATGAAAACAAAGAACTTAGAGCTGTCAAAATTATTGATAAGTGCTCCCTTTTGTTGAACAGGAGAAACAACCAATTGGAACCTTGGAAAGTCTGCCTTCTCCCATTGTTATAGCTTCAAATTTAAATGTTATTGCTTATTTATGAGTAAAATAATTCTAGAGATGGCAGCATCGTCTGGTACATTTTTATTATTAAAATGACTGTAAATTTGCTATGATAATGTAAAAATGTCCAATTTTAGAGTGAGTTAAAGCTGATTTGACTATTGTCAAAGAAACTGATAATGATATTAAAACAGGAACATCACAACTTCCGATATATATATATATATATTTCATTTACAACTGTTTATGTTGTTAATAATGAAATACTGATAACTCATATATCTATATATATTTCCTTACAAAAATAATGCTTCCAGCATACTTTTATGAATAATTCCAAAGTAATATGTATCATATCTGTTCACCCAAAGATTGACATTTTAATTTCAATTAATAACATTTAGTTAAAAAGGGATCTTGATGATATATGTTCACCCTATACCAAATTCCATTTCAATGGGTCTCAATTTGGGTGACACTCTGGCCACTTATAATTTTTGTATTCTCCTCGCTTTGCTTACTTTAGGTTATTGAATGCTCAGAATAATTTGAGGACAATTTAGGAATATTTGAAATGAAAACTCTTATATAAAATAGCGCTGGCAATTTAAATTTTATAAAATAATAACCATTTATTTACCAGATACAATTAACTCATGGATATATACACACACAAAGTTAGAAAGAATTATTTTAGAATAAATTTATACCCTAAATAAGCATTTATAATAAATAGATAAAATAACTTAACTAATAAATATGAAATAAATTTGAATATTTAAAAAATAATAGTCTTACCATAGTATGCATATATATATATATATATATATATATATATATATATATATATATATATATATATATATATATATATATATATAGTAATGAACTTTTCCTGGTAGGTAAATAGATTGGTGAGATCATCACAATGAATAACTGAATATATCTTTGTTATTTATACCTATACATACCACACATGCATTGATTTATTCCTAGGAGAGGAAATATTAAGAACCAACTAAATATTAATCATATACCTAACTTACCTCATCCATGTCACATTTCATTTCCATTATACCAAATATTGAACCCATGTAGATTCTGCATAATCATGTGATTCATGTTGTATTAGTATCATTTAAAATATAGATAGGTGTAAACATGTGTATGTGAATAATAGTAGGTGAGGAAGTTTTAATTTAGCATTTACATACATTTAATTATTATATTGAGATTATAAAACATTGAATTAGATATTCATGATTATTCTTTGCTTGTTATTATTGGTTTCAAATATTATCTCAAACCCTGATCCCATAAAGAATAGCTACTTGATGTCTCTATTAACATAAATAATATTTATACTATGTATTGGGTTATCATATTTTTTACATTCTAAAATTGTTATTTCAAACTCTTAGTTCATTTATTTTAATTAACTTTGTATCTAGATCCCTGTCATTGTGGTGATTTGGTATTCCTATGTAATGTCCAATAGTCATTATATAGACAAGGAAAACCATTTATAACAGAGGTAGTTAATCAAATATACTAAAACCATTTAACACAACTATTAATCTAAACAAACAAAGAAATATGTATCTGTTAAAAAATATATAAATATTTGATTAGATATATATAAATATCTATCTATCTATCTATCTCCTCTCTCTCTCTCTCTCTCTCTCTCTCTCTATATATATATATATATATATATATTTACCCAATATATATATATATATATATATATATTGGGTAAAGTCTTACCTTTCTTATTTGATGATGATTGGATCAGTATGCAATCACATGCTCATCATAAATTATATTTTATTTTGTTTTTGCTAAAGATAATTTTTTTTTTTCATTATGTTACATGCTGACACTGATATTACCCATTTTACCCCTATATTAAAAAAAAACTATTATACCAAATAGTTATTACAAATACATAAAGTAAATGATGTCAATTTTAATTTAGTTTTGAACTGTATAAGAAAAGTATTCTAGTGAATCATTCCAGCAATTTATGTTAATCCATTTCAAGTTCAGATGGTAATCATAAGTGATTTAGACCATCCATCATGTAAATTATCCTTGATATCCTTGGAATTTTTCCTTTCAAGTGGAGAATTATAGGATCCATTCATTACAAATCAATTTGATGTTTCATAGTGCAGATGTCTAGTAATAGGTCAATTACATTTTGGGTCTGACAAGTTATAGTTCCATGGATAATGACTTTCTTTCCCGATGTTGCGGTTGCACTTAGCAATACATATTTGTTTTTAACATTATTTCTATTTGGATTTAATGATTTGTTTTGAATGAAATAATATCAATATTTCTTATATTATTGTATACCCTTGAATCTAGATTTTGTGATCTATAACTGAGAATTTCTGATATTTTGGGAGTTGAATACTTCAAATTTACTTGGGAATATTTTAATTTCAAATTCCTTATTTAGTTAACTTTAATACTCTAAATTCAATGTCACTTTTTTTGATATTCAAATATTGTTTTTTTTTTTAGTATTTCCACCCAAAATTGCTTAAAGTTTCTTTTCAAATTTTAAATTGGAATCCTCTATGTAAAAGTTGTAGGTTGTTCAGCAGATAATAAATTTTTATCTTTCTTGCTCATTGTTCAAGTAAAAATAAGTTTGTGATCATCATTGTTGACATCATTTCTAATGAATGTTAATAAGTAATTTATTAATAACAATAAAAATTTTATTTGATATTTTTTTACATTAATATTAGTTTTATTCCTTGATTGCATTCATTTCTCTGAGCTTATTTACCATGTATTATGAGTTGAATCATAACACATTTAACAAAGTGATAATTTTCAAAGATTTGTTATCATGTCAGTCTGACAATTTAATTTAAAAGTTTATTTATAGTATAATTAAGTTGGGATTTAAAATGTATGTTGTAATTAATAGTTTGTCAATTTATGTGCTTCAATATTTACTGATCTAGCAATTAATAAATAATTCTAATATCATGGGTCTTGTATTCAGGTGTTCAATAAATATTGGAAGGATGTTAAGGGTATCTGTAACCATATATATATATATTGTAACCCTCAGCTTTTGTTTTAAAGCCAAATGGCAAAATTTATAATAGCTTAGTATTTTAAAAAAAAAATTTTTGCAATAGTTTAATTTTTTTATAAACCAATTTTGTTACTAATTAATAGTTTAACATATGTGCATCTGATTAGCCAATTTAGAAAAACTTTTATAATGTTTATCGCTTAGAAAATTATATTAGGAGTCAGCTTATAATGTTTAAATCTCTTAAATAGCTCTTACATAATTTTTGAAGATTTAATCGTAATACTATTGCTAATGTAGAGTACAATAGAGCTAATTTTAAACTATTGGAATTAAATCTATCTTAGTTTGGCTATCAGAGGTTATTAAAATGTAATATTAAAGGAAAACTTTAACAACATGTTAAAACCCTTAAGTCTAGGATGCAAATGTTTAAATTACTTATAAAATATATATCTTATTTAATCTTAATTGTAGTAAAATATTTTATCTAAATAATTGTTGCACAAAGAAAAAGTAATTTAAAGCTAAGAGTTAAAAGAATGGGTTATGAATGCGCATGCTTGCTTATTAAACTTTTAATTTCTTAAAAACTTCTGTGCTAAATTTAAAGTTAATGTTGTTCTTAAACATCTTTATTTTAAAAAGTTGTGATTAACTAATATTCTGGGATCTTAAATGAGGTGAAAAAATAAATGTGCTTAAAAAAATATTATAAAATAATATTCTGTTTAAAATAATACATTTTTTATTATATAATATTTTCAATTTTATTATAGTATCTTTTTAAATTTGTAAATAAATTGTTTTAAAAAAATGTAATTATTAATTTATTATTTAGACATTATTTTTTTCAGAAAGTTGTGGAAATATGCAAATTAGTTTATTTTTAGCAATCTTTCCTAGGATACTAAAAAATCTGTAACTTCTGATCAATGTAGGCCAATTGGACGTCATCAAAATATCAATTTCTAGTTATCAAAATTGGTGACATGACTTATATTATTTAATAAAGCTGGTGAATACACGAACTCACATTAGCCTATATTCTTGCTTGCAGAAAGGAGCAACTAATTTTTATTTTGTTTAAGTTGTAACTGTTTTTAATTAGTTTTTATTTTGTTTTAAAGTTTTAAAATGAATGAATTTCTAAATAAAACTCATCCGGACTCAATATTTAAACTGATAAGACTTCCCAGAATTTAGAATTACATTTTTGCATTATTGGAATGTCAACAAAATATTCAATAAAAACTAAATCATTTTCACTAGAATTAAATACTTTGATGGATTTTAAGAAAATTTGTCATTATCATTTCTGTTGCCAAAATCACACTTCTCATTACTTTGCTGTAATATCCTATAAATACAATTTATCCAAACCACTTCAAACACTTTTTAGCAAAACTCTTTATTTGTATGTGTTTCAACTGTTCTACAGTCTTCTTCAGAGTCAATTCATTTGAGATTAAATTGAACTAGCTCTGAAGAAGACTGCAGGATAGTCAAAATGTAGGTGTATGTATATGTGTACAAATAAAGAGTTTTTCTAAAAAGTGTTAAAAATGGTTTGGATAAATTGTGTCATTCCTGCTGCATAAAAACATTTATTAATTCTATTTTTTATACCATTGATAGATATCACAAAATTAAATTTTAAGATATGCTGAAAGCTTAAAGACCATTAAAGACTTTATATTATTATAATAATTCTTTAACCGACTTTTATTTGAAAATAATTTTTAAATTTTCTGTGTGTTAAAAATGTTTTCTTTGGATTATTTCATTTTAAATGAAAAGACTTTAAATTCCAAATTTCAGTTCCAGATTTATAATTATGAAATACTTTATAAATGCCTTACTTGAATTAATGCATGTTTTAATAAAGAAATAACTAATTTATTTCAAACTTTTCATATGTATTGTTTTATTGTGCAACTCATATTACTTGCATACATCCAAATTTTAAAGAGTACATTATAAATAAATGTCACATGATCACCATTTCTTATGCTTGCTCATATCTTTAATTTAGTGGTTTAATACCAATCCTGCCTAATATGATATGGTTATAAAAGAACCAAAGACACCAAAATGTATGGGTACTTAACTGAGTTTAAACCTATATTACTATATAAGCTAATGAGCTTGGATTGAAAATATTGTGTTTTTAATTTTTTTCTTATAGTTTTGTAGTTAAGGAGAGATAAAAGGTGTCTGCTGGAGGGTTGCATTAGATCCTAAGATCTAGTTGCAGTGCTCTCAGATCCAAGGCTCCTCATTGATGAATGCCATAAGCTAGAAACTAACCTGGAGATATTGGATGAGTAGGCACTAGATAGGGATTATATGCACAAGCCTTCTGGTATCGATTGATTACTATGGCTTGCACTGAGTGGCACTACTGTACAGAGAGTTTTGCCTGTTTTAATAAATAAATGATTTTAAATTTATATAACCTGAATTATTAGTATTATTAAATTTTTATTTAAAAATATTCATTTATTAGAAAAACAAATTATTTAAAAATCTATTGTCTTTAAATTGACATTTATTATTATTAACAGCAATATGAAAATGATTTACTTGCAAAATGTCTTTATTATATCTACCTTAAACTACAACAAGAAAATACATTTTTCTAACACATTGAACTTAAAGCCTATTGTCTTGTACCATTTTATGGAAATCTATTACTATTATAATATGAACTTTCAAATATGATATAGTCCTGAAGTATCAACATATTTTTTTTTTAATTTATTATTATTATTTCTATTTTCCAAAATTATTGTTTTTCATCAATAGCCAGAATAAATTACGTTATATATTATTAAAATGTGAATCCTCCTAAATTATTAGTATAAAAGATTATCTATGAACTTATTATTTTCAATTTATTTCAAAAACCTCTGTTCTTCTTAATTCTTGTAATTAGAATTCTGCTCCATTCTAAAAGTGTGACTTTTGAAAATATTATTCCTTAATGTTTAACATTAATATACATTTTGAAAGATGTAAAAAGTTTAATATGATATTCTACTGAAATATTAAATATGGATCATTATTTATGCTTTTATTCATAAAATATATTTCCTCAATTTGAATGGCCATATGTATTTGTGTTTGCACCTTTAAATATTTTGCTCAATCTTATCATGTGAAATATTGTGTATTTAAGTTAAATATGCTACATTATAATAAGCTGGAAACCTGCAAGATGCTTCAGAACTTTATTATTAGTGACTGTATTCTGTCATATGGTATGAACACCCAAAATATAGGACTCTTTATATTTTATTTCATTTTAGTAAAATGTTATAGTTATTAAGTTTAAACATTCACGATATGGTAAAAATGCTGTGACTATTATTATTACTATTATTATTATTATTATTATTAAATGCATTTTTATTTGGTATAATTTTTATAAATCATTGATAAAGTATATTTATCAGAAGTTATCAGAATATTAATATCTTGATAATGCTATATTCTAAATGTGTTACATTTGTTTCTATTAGGAAGTCATTTATTTTAAATGTATATGCAAATGCTAACAGACATTGAAGTTGATGTATATATTTATTGTTTATTCTATGCTATAATTTCTATTAAGTTATGTTTAGCACTATTGATTTTACATATTAGTTAGTTACTGTTGTTACTTTTAAGAAATTGCGGCATTAGTTTCTCTCTTGTACTGAGTGTATTTTATCTTGCCAGTAGACTCTTTTTTATACTGTAATCCTTCTAATAAATTACATATCTTATCCCATATTTAAGCATATAATGCTTTATTTAAGGCTAATTCTATTATTAATATTGATTTTTCTTGATTGTTTATTTTAATTAGTTATATGACTAGTGATAAAGCCTTGGTTTGTTTATTACCTTCAGATGTGGCTGCCTTTTTCTTTGATTTCATGCCATCATTTACTTTGCTTTATCTTCCTAATGTGGATATTATTTGTGATGTATTTTTTGTATAAAGCCATGACTAGTGCACTACCACGACTTTATCCTGGTAATTCTACATACCAAAAATGTCAGTCTTTCATTCAGTCACATTCTTCGTATATCTAAATATAGGTTGTTTGTTTTGATGTTTTGATCTTGTAGCTGTGCTTTGCCATCCACTCAAGATATAAATGGTGATAAATATTTAATTCTAAATTTTTTAAATTGTATATATGGTCTCAATAAAGAATATGCATCTTCTTCAGCATTAATTTTACCATATGGATTGATGAATTATATTTTACAATGGTTAATTGTTCTGTAAAAATCAGAAAATTTATAGTAATCAATAAAGCAAGCCATATATAGCATGACATTGCTTTTATAAGCTTGTATTTACAAATATGTAATATAGAGAGTGAACCAATAGCTCAAATAGGCTCTTAATTGATAAGTGTGTTAAGAGAAAATATTTAAAATCTCAATCTGGAATGTTCCTATTCCCAGACCAATTGGTTTCAAGCTTATGGCTCACCTCAATGAGGAGCTAGAACATTCAGACACTAGATCTAACATATCAAGTCAAAACGAGCTCTTATTTATTTGAGTAGAAACTCTAAAATTTTCAGACATGAAAATGTCTTTAACTCCAGATATCTAACTTAAATAGCTATATGGGACTGAACTAAATAAAGATCTACCCTATATTAATAGTCTTATCATTGCCAAGGCCTTAAGGTAAAATTATAGTAATCAATAAAGCAAGTCATATATAGCTCGATATTGCTTAGATAACTGGAGTTAAAGACATTTTCATGTCCGAAAATTTCATAGTTTCTACTTAAATATTACATATTAAATAAGTGCTGGTTTTGAGTTGATGTTTTAGATCTAGTGTCTGAATATTCTATCTTCATTGAGGTGAGCCAAAACTCAAAAACAATTGGTCTGGAGATATGAACATTCGAGATAGAGATTTTAAATATTTTCTCTTACCACATTTATCAATTAAGAGCTTGTTTGACTATTGATACACACTCTGTATTACATATGAGAAAACTTATTCAAAAAACAATATTGTAGAAGGTTTCATTTACTATCCAATATTATTTACTTTCTATTTATTCATTTTAAATTGTAAATTATAATTCTCCATATTAACTTTCGTTTAGTATATTCGAAGAATTCATCTTGATAACATTGTAAAATAGCAAGATTGTTTGTTAAATGTTTTAATCCAAAATAAATGCTATATTTATTGTTAACTTATTTTCTTGCCTGTTTATCATTACTTGCATATCTTCAGAAATCTAAATATCACAAAGTTTCTCACTGTCTTTACTTTTATGCATTGAGAGTACATGAATACTACGAATTTGATCAGAGTCACTTTATTAAAAATTGCATTTCTACTGTTAAGAAAAATATCTAAGAAAGAGATTATTTTATTTAACAAAAATAATTATATTTATTTATTTATTATTGGAAGATCACTTTAGTCAATTTCATTTATTTAAAAGATCACTTGCTTGTTTTAAAAATCACTTTGCATTATTAAATTATTATTTTGTTTTATCTAGAAGATTATTTAGTTTATTTATCATAAATTCATATTTTGAATAAACATAAAACCCATTATCTACTCATTATATCCTGAATGCATTCTCGTATATTGTTTTTTTTTTTAATTAAGGCTTGCCATGTTATTTTAAATTTAATAATTATTACTGTAATTTAGAGAGACATTATCTTAATAGTTAAGAGTGTATGTCACTGCTTTGTTTACTAGGATCTCATCTTTTATTTAATAGTTTTCAAATCAAAAGAAAAGAATAAAATTTATATATATTCCTGAGATATTCATTTTATTTATAAAACTATTCGAGGAAATTATTTCACTTAAGAATAAATTTTTAAAAAATAATTTAGCGTGGCAAACATACCTGCATCTATTTTATAAAAAAAATTTAATAGTTAATCTGATAATGAAAATAAGATACTCATTATGTTTGTAAGATGTATTGTACTAAGAAGATGCAATGGGAATATAGAACTTACAGTAACCTAACCCTTTAATGACTTATACTTTAAACGTTAATAGCTATTATATTTTAAAGAGCGAGTATGAAGAGTCTCCTCTTGATTTGCTAATACAGTGTTTCCCAAAATGGAGTACACATACTGCTAAGGTTTGCAAAGACCTTAGTAGGGGTGCACACAGCACCAAACATTGACTGCATCTGGTGCAACAAGCAGTTTACTATTTTTTATTACAAGCATATAAAATAATAAAAAAACTTTTTTACTTATAGTACTGTGTATGTGTAGTTTTGTATGCATAGCCATGGTGTCTACAAGCACTTTGATTCTTGATATTCATTCAGTCTATGTTTCAGATAATATATTACATACAATACTCAGTCACATTCACATTAAACTATTACAGTGCATGGTTGCATATTTTTAGATTTCATGCAATTTTCGACTGGAAAGGTTTATGTTTTTTAGTAAGACCAATTTATTTTGATTATTTTTACAAAATATAATTTTTATCCCTAACATTTAAGATTATGAATTAATGGTTGAAATTTGGAACTTCTAAACCAAATAGTAGTAACAATCAACAAACAGAAAGTAATGAAATTAACAACAGTGAACCACTTACAAGTTTGAAAAAACTTGTTAAGAAAAAAGCAAGGAAAACTCACAAGTACAATAAAAAATATTTTAAATTTGTATTCTCATGGACTGGAGGTGAAAAAGAGCCTATTCTGCTTTGTGGCATTTGTTTTGAAAAATCTAACAAATGAAAGCATGAAACCATCCAACTTAAAGTGCCATTTTGAGACAAACCACAATCAGTATAAAGTTGACCCCAATGATTTTTTTGAAAACAAACTTAAGGATTTAAATCTGACTCAAAAAGTAATGTGGGATTTGACAGGAAGTGACAATCAAAAAATCCTAGCAGCTTCATATTGTGTGTCACTTTTAGTTGTGAGATGTAGTGCAGCAAAGATGATTGGTGAAACTTTAATCAAACCTGCAGCTAAGATAATGGCAGAAGTAATGATAGGAGAGAGAGCTAAAGAAATTTTTGACCAAGTTCCCCTCTCAAATAATTCAGTTTATAGACATGTCTAATAATGTAAAACAGATGTTATTGTCTGATATTTCACAAAATCATTACTGTGAATTACAAAATGGATCAAGAAATTCATGATGACTTTTGGCCAGCCTTTATTAGGTCATACAACAGGAGAAGATATTTTTATGTTATTAATAAATTTATGAAAGAGAACTAAATTGATTGGAATAGATGTGTTGGAATAAGTGCAAATGGAGCAAAAAGTATGGTTGAAAGTAATAAAGGACTTGTTGCAAGAATTCAGAATGTTGCCCTAAATGTCATATTCACACATTGTTGCAGACACAGAGAGGCTTTGGCAACATGTAAGATGCCTGCTAATCTACAGAAAGTTCTAGATGAAATCATGAATACTATTAACTACATAAAAGACCATCCTCTGAATGCATGAATTTTTTTGGAAATATGTGAAGAAATGGGAAGTAGTCATACTTAGCTTCTTTTTTATACCGATGATTGTTGGCTCTCTTAAGATAAAATTTTAAACTGATTATTTGAACTTAGACATGAAGTTTAGATTTTTCTTAATGATAGACTTGGGCTGAGAAACTGTTTATATGACTGACAATGGCTTTGTAAATTAGCACACTTAGCAAATATAATATCTGTTGTAAATTGGCTCAACTTATTGTTACAAGGAAAATAAATTTCATTGTTTCACATTCAAGAAAAAGTGAATGCACTGTGGCAAAACTAAATTTATGGCAAAAGAGAGTTGGCAACAGAGAAGTGGACTCGTTTCTTCTCTTTTTGAATTTATAATGAATTTGAATATTAAATATATGCTGATACTTTGAAATGTATAACACAATACTTAGAGAGGTTACAAGTGAGCTTGTAAAACTATTTTCCTGATTTAAATAAAAATATTGAATGGACAAGATTTCCATTTGACATTAATACAGCATCCATGCCAGAAGGTTTATCACATGCAGAAGAAGAGCAATTGTTAGAATTAGCTTCAGACAGATTCTTGGAAAAATAAACACAAAAAGTGTATTTTAGCCAAGCATTGGTGGTCAAGTGGTCAGCACAACTGCCTTACAAGTAGTTGTCACAGCTTTGCTTCCCAGCCAATGCTTTGACACATGAAAAAAAAGTGTACTTTAACATCATTTTGGTTTATCACAAAAAATCATGAAATACATTTTTCTTTTTCCAACTTCATATCTATGTGAGGTTGCTTTTTCAGCATTTTTAGATATTAAGTCAAAAAGGAATCAGACTTTTGGATGTAGAACCCCATAACAACCAGGGAACCAAATTATGATAAACTGTCATCTCAACATAAACAATTTCATTCTTCTCATTGATTTTTATAAATTTTATTTATAATATAACTTTTATTTATATTTTATTATGAATTTTTTTTTTCATTTATTATTATTTTTTTATATACTAAAAAGAAAAAAAAAGGAATATATTTTTTGATTATAATTAAAGTATATGCATTTTTTTTGACAAGGAGTACTTAGTATTATGAAAATTATTAAAGAGGTACACAGGTGTTGAAAGTTTGGGAAAGACTGTGCTAATATATTGCCTTTGTCTTAATAATAATAATAATAATAATAATAATAATAATAATAATAATAATAATAATAATAATAATAATAATAATAATAATAATAATAATAATAATAATAATAATAATAATAATAATAATAATAATAATAATAATAATAATAATAATAATAATAATAATAATAATAATAATAATAATAATAATAATAATAATAATAATAATAATAATAATAATAATAATAATAATAATAATAATAATAATAATAATAATAATAATAATTATTATTATTATTATTATTATTATTTACCCTTATTATTGCTCTTATTATGTGGCATATGGTATATGAACCATAGTATAGCCAATATATTATATTATGATTTTGTTTATCAGCTCATGTCAGTAAAATTGTTAGTCTCACTCATTATTGAGTTTCTTCTCTTCTTGCTTCATTTAAAGGTTACAATTTTGGCTTGTCCATTGTGTTAAATGGCCTTTGATCTGTTTGAGGGTTCTAATCAATCACTTTTTGTTGTTTTCATTGTGATCATTATTTACTCATTATGTGAGATTGCAATACATATATTATAATTTCCATTACTGATCAACATGGGCAAAAACGTCATTTTTTAAAAAAATTAGTTCCATTTAAATGTTCTATTTTAAAACAAAATAATAGACACATACACTCTTCATAGGCATTGTAATTTGTCCTGGGTTATAGTATTAAAATCAAGCTCAAGTAGTTTTCAGAAGTTGTTTATATATTTATGGCAGGCATGTATACATTAAGTTAATCTGAAATGCATTTTCATTGAGCATTACTTAAGTCTATTTAGCATATATATATATATATATTAGTCCTTTATTCCTCATTTCATTTGATAACTTTTGTAATTTTCCTGAAGCTCTGAAGCATTATTTTCAAAAATAACTCCATCATTTCCAAAATATAGATGGCAAATAATTTCATTAACTTTTATTGTTTTTGTTTTCTGTATACCTCCAGAAAATACTACTCTGTAAAATTGATATAAGTTTTGCAAATATAGAATCGATCAGTAATTCATTCATATTACTTTTTTTATTTAAAATATTGTTGGATAATTCAAATATGTATTAATTGTTCTTTATTAGTATGTAATTTTTATAGAATTCTTACACACATATCATATTATCTTATCATTCTTTAATAATAATTCAAGCTTTTCTTCTTAATGGAAGAATACATTTTCTAGCAATACCGAGATGTTGTTCTAAACATTTGAGTCATTCATTCTCATTTATAATTTTCTTTGCTAATGCATAATTATATATTTTATATCATAATTGTCTCTATTGTAGCATTTTAACAAATTCTTGAAATTCAATTTTTTTTCATGAATAATTTCTGTATATTTTCATATTCCTTCAATTTTATCCATTACCTCATCTCTATAGAAAATGTTATGATAAATTTCTTTTTTGTTCCAGCTATATTATTGCCTTTCTTAATAGCACATCAGTTTTTTTTTCTATTTATTTAAAAAAAATTTAAACAATAATCAAAATATTTTAATATTTTAAACTGATTTGCTAATTCTAAATGAAATACATTGGAATGTTGTTGAAAATGAGGAATATCACTTGTGACTATTGTTTTATATATATTATTTGCATGTCTACGTTAATATTAACTCATCATACCTCTCACTATTGGATGAACATTTTTTGTCTGGAATTTATTAAGAGGAATATAATCTTGAAATATACATTTCCTATAATGCAAATTAAAATTCATTTCTGCTTCATCTTTATTTGGATGGTTACATACCATTTTTTTTTATTAGATGTCAAAGTATCGGTAGGGAAACGAACCCATGACAACTGGCTGCAAGCACCTGCTTGCTTGCAAGATGGCTGTGCTGACCTCTCAGCTACCAATGCTTAACTAATGCCATTTCTATTCAGCATTTTCTCAAAGACAGAATTCATAATATACATAATTCATTGTTCTATAAACTCCACAATTCTTATCCTGTATGAATTCTATTACCACAACTATAACATTTTCATCTTTCAATCATTTACTAATTCTAGTATTAATGTCTTCCATGATAATTTAAAATGTTATTTTTTATTATTATACTTTTGTAGATTTATATAAGAATTTTCTTCATCGTCAAAAGAGATATACAGCTTAATTATCTATAATTGATATTTTTCATTAATTTCAATAATGCATCTTGCCACTATCTCTGATACACATCAATCTCCACAATGTTGTCTGAGGTACTTTTCATTTATAATGAATCCCACTTCACGTATGCTTCCAATAAAATTTGTCTTTTTGTAGTAAAATATATTACCATTTCTAAACTTAATTGCCTGTTTACTTTTTTTTTTTTTCTAATATTACAAAGCTCAATAATTTCTCATTTAAAATAAGATTTTTTTTTCAATTCATGCACTTTCTCTTCGCTTCTAGATGATCTTCAATTGGAAGTACTTAAATAATTTTTCTTCACTGAATGACAGCTTTGTCATCAATTAGGAAATTCTTAGTACTCTCTATCTAGAGACACCAATCACTACATTGACAGGTGATATTCCCAGTCTCTTGGGAAATAGTGCCTAAATTTATTTTTATTTTTATTATTGTAAATATCTATTTTAAATATAATGTTTATTCCTACACACATAAATTTCAAATGATATTTTAGTTAGAAACTATTAGATAAAGAAAAAGAAATACCATAGTTTCTGGGACTTACATTCAGGGGTAAGGATGTATTATAGTCATTACACAGGCGATACGTGTCAGTTAGCTGCCCATTCATGATCCTGTAACCATATGCGTAATCATAATGATGATAATTATTTTTATGCATATATTTATAAACATTAATTTAAACGTAGCTCAGTATATATATATGTAAACAAAGGGGGTAATTTACCCTTCCCCAGGCTATTAATTAAAAGCAGTCTAAATGCTCAACAAATGATCAAAAATAAAACGAATCTACATTTTCCATATATATAATAAGTTAAACATTACAAGCATAAAGCTAAACTAGTCAATATAAAATCAAAACTACCCCAAATCTAAAATTAAACCAGACCAGCATAAAAATAATATTAAAACACAACCTAAGGTTTCACTGCTACAAGCAGACTTCTCAAGTGTAAAGAACTACAAAAAAACACACATTATATATACTATTAAAAACTACCCACAAATCCATTCACTTCCCATCCACCCTTAATATTAAAAGAACTCTTAAATAAGTTAATTGCTTCAGAATAATAAATTTTCAATAATAAAGACTCTTTAATTCTTCTTTTGATTTCATTTCTCTCAAAGAAGACAACCTTAGCTTCATCAAAATCAATAGTGTGGCCTGTATCTTTTTCATGGACATACAAAGCAGAACTAAGATATCTATTTTTAACTCTACTTTTATGAACCTTTATTCTTTCATTTAAACTCAAACTACTCTGACCTATGTAAACCTTCTTACAAAATAAACAAGGAATAAAATATACTACACCAGGAATAGTCTTTCTATCAAAAACTTCTTTTGTATTATTTAATAAATTATTCAATGTAACACCCCTTTTCCAAGCAATTTTCTTATTTCCAAACAATTTACTATTTCTACACACAATTTTATAAGAAGACAATTTAAATGGCAAAGAAATAAAATCATATTTTTCTTTAACCTTTACATCCTTACAAATATTACTATTAAATAAAATACTTTTAACAAATTTATCAGAGTATCCAACACTCAAATAATCTTTATAAAATTGATATTTCTGAAACAAAGCTACCCCACTAGAATTATTTAATTTAATATTCCTATGACAATAATTCCTTAAAGCAGCTACTTTATGAGATACAGACTGATAGCTATCAGGTTTAATTATAGATCTTAATTCTTTACTTTTAACTAAATGACTGCACAATAAACAATTAGTTTCTATATTTCTAATCACCAAAAGATCTAAAAATTTTAACTTACCAAAATCTAACCCCCCTCCTTCTAACACAAATTTTATAGAAGGATCAAAACAATTAAACTCATTTACAAATTCCTTCAATTTATCATTCTCAACTACAAATAAACAATCATCAACATATCTGACAAATAATTTTACATATAAACAATTCTTTTTAATAATAATTTCCTCTTCCATAAAACTAATATAAACTGAACATACTAAAGGAGAAATAATATAACCTATTATCCACCCTTCCTTAATCTTATAAAAATTACCTTTATAAGTAAAATACATAGAATCTTCCAATAACAAAAGCAAATCTTTAATTACCTTAATTTTATTTTTTGATAAAGAACTTTTCTTAATCAATACAGACAAAAGAACATCAATACTGCTTAACCTATTAACAGACTGATACATATTTTCAATATCTAAACTTCCAAATACCCAATTACTTTCCATTTTAAAATTATTAATCTTATCAAAAGCCTCAAAAGAAGAAGAAACTGTGTACTGACCAAAATCAACAAATTGTTTTAAAAAATTATTCAAGAATCTAGAAATACCCTCTACAACACTACCTGTAAAATCAAAAATAAATCTTAAAGGAAAACCATCTTTATGAGTTTTAATATTCACAAACATCTTAGCTGATGTAAAATCATTAGGATAGCATTTTAAATAATCTACTCTATTAAAAATTTTTAAATTAACCATTTTCTTCATAATATCTATCAATTTTCTTTTAATCAAATTACCTGGATCTTTATCTAACAACATATATTTACCATTATTTAATTCTCTATCCATTTTCTCTTTGAATTCATCTCCTTTCATAATAACAAACCTACCAGCTTTGTCTTCACGAGAAATGATTACATCATTAGCAATTAACCTATTTTTAAGATGTTTAATCTCAGCAGGATTAATAACAAATTTTTCTTTCCTTTTTAAACTTTTATTCAAAATCGATTGAATACCAACTTTCTGCTCATCACTCAAATTACTAGATTCAATAGACGAAATTGTATCAAAAACTATATTTTTTGAATGAAATGGAACAAAATTAGGGCCTTTACCAAGAATATCTAATTCTCTATCATTTAACTTCAAATCCGAAAGATTAACAACTCTATCCTCAGAAACCTTATTCTCATACCCTTTATCACTACAATAAACTTTATTAACTTTCCCAAACAACCACTTTAATTTTCTTTCATATTTTTTACAATAGAAATTTGACCTATTCTGTCTAAATTGTCTCATAAAAAAATTCAAAATTGAATAATTAAAATCTTGCCTCCTTTCTAAATAATATCTATTCCTTTTATATAGATAAATAAATTTATAAAACCTTACAAAAGTATCTTTTAAAAAACTATTCAATATATATGTTTGTAACTTAAAAACTAAATTTTTATTTTGAAGCAACTTTTTATTTCTACTAAAATTAATAACACAACACCTAGGAAAAACACTAAATTCCCTACATTTTTTAAGAAAATAAATCTGCCATCGTAAAGACTCTATCCTATCACTCAATTTAGACAAATTTTTAATCCTTCTAATATCATTAAATGGAAAATTATTAAAAATTAAACTCCACAAACCCATACTAAAAACCCAAATTACCAATACCCTTATAAATTAAAACCCAATAAAACCTACACACACTTCTATATATATATATAACTAAATAAACACAAATATACTCTTTCAACCCAAACTCAAACAACAAACATAATATACATAAATGACATTCAAATATATCAATAATTAAAAACAAAAAACAAAAATAAATATATCAATAATAAAATGTCAATAATAAATATCAATAATAAAATATCAATAATAATAATAAAAAAAAAAAATCTTTACACTACATCAGCAAAACTACTCTTAAACTCAAAAAACTCATTAAAATGTAAACATTACAAGCATAAAGCTAAACTAGTCAATATAAAATCAAAACTACCCCAAATCTAAAATTAAACCAGACCAGCATAAAAATAATATTAAAACACAACCTAAGGTTTCACTGCTACAAGCAGACTTCTCAAGTGTAAAGAACTACAAAAAAACACACACATTATATATACTATTAAAAACTACCCACAAATCCATTCACTTCCCATCCACCCTTAATATTAAAAGAACTCTTAAATAAGTTAATTGCTTCAGAATAATAAATTTTCAATAATAAAGACTCTTTAATTCTTCTTTTGATTTCATTTCTCTCAAAGAAGACAACCTTAGCTTCATCAAAATCAATAGTGTGGCCTGTATCTTTTTCATGGACATACAAAGCAGAACTAAGATATCTATTTTTAACTCTACTTTTATGAACCTTTATTCTTTCATTTAAACTCAAACTACTCTGACCTATGTAAACCTTCTTACAAAATAAACAAGGAATAAAATATACCACACCAGGAATAGTCTTTCTATCAAAAACTTCTTTTGTATTATTTAATAAATTATTCAATGTAACACCCCTTTTCCAAGCAATTTTCTTATTTCCAAACAATTTACTATTTCTACACACAATTTTATAAGAAGACAATTTAAATGGCAAAGAAATAAAATCATATTTTTCTTTAACCTTTACATCCTTACAAATATTACTATTAAATAAAATACTTTTAACAAATTTATCAGAGTATCCAACACTCAAATAATCTTTATAAAATTGATATTTCTGAAACAAAGCTACCCCACTAGAATTATTTAATTTAATATTCCTATGACAATAATTCCTTAAAGCAGCTACTTTATGAGATACAGACTGATAGCTATCAGGTTTAATTATAGATCTTAATTCTTTACTTTTAACTAAATGACTGCACAATAAACAATTAGTTTCTATATTTCTAATCACCAAAAGATCTAAAAATTTTAACTTACCAAAATCTAACCCCCCTCCTTCTAACACAAATTTTATAGAAGGATCAAAACAATTAAACTCATTTACAAATTCCTTCAATTTATCATTCTCAACTACAAATAAACAATCATCAACATATCTGACAAATAATTTTACATATAAACAATTCTTTTTAATAATAATTTCCTCTTCCATAAAACTAATATAAACTGAACATACTAAAGGAGAAATAATATAACCTATTATCCACCCTTCCTTAATCTTATAAAAATTACCTTTATAAGTAAAATACATAGAATCTTCCAATAACAAAAGCAAATCTTTAATTACCTTAATTTTATTTTTTGATAAAGAACTTTTCTTAATCAATACAGACAAAAGAACATCAATACTGCTTAACCTATTAACAGACTGATACATATTTTCAATATCTAAACTTCCAAATACCCAATTACTTTCCATTTTAAAATTATTAATCTTATCAAAAGCCTCAAAAGAAGAAGAAACTGTGTACTGACCAAAATCAACAAATTGTTTTAAAAAATTATTCAAGAATCTAGAAATACCCTCTACAACACTACCTGTAAAATCAAAAATAAATCTTAAAGGAAAACCATCTTTATGAGTTTTAATATTCACAAACATCTTAGCTGATGTAAAATCATTAGGATAGCATTTTAAATAATCTACTCTATTAAAAAATTTTAAATTAACCATTTTCTTCATAATATCTATCAATTTTCTTTTAATCAAATTACCTGGATCTTTATCTAACAACATATATTTACCATTATTTAATTCTCTATCCATTTTCTCTTTGAAATCATCTCCTTTCATAATAACAAACCTACCAGACAATTTTGAATCTTCCGATGAGACAGTTTAGACAGAATAGGTCAAATTTCTATTGTAAAAAATATGAAAGAAAATTAAAGTGGTTGTTTGGGAAAGTTAATAAAGTTTATTGTAGTGATAAAGGGTATGAGAATAAGGTTTCTGAGGATAGAGTTGTTAATCTTTCGGATTTGAAGTTAAATGATAGAGAATTAGATATTCTTGGTAAAGGCCCTAATTTTGTTCCATTTCATTCAAAAAATATAGTTTTTGATACAATTTCGTCTATTGAATCTAGTAATTTGAGTGATGAGCAGAAAGTTGGTATTCAATCGATTTTGAATAAAAGTTTAAAAAGGAAAGAAAAATTTGTTATTAATCCTGCTGAGATTAAACATCTTAAAAATAGGTTAATTGCTAATGATGTAATCATTTCTCGTGAAGACAAAGCTGGTAGGTTTGTTATTATGAAAGGAGATGATTTCAAAGAGAAAATGGATAGAGAATTAAATAATGGTAAATATATGTTGTTAGATAAAAATCCAGGTAATTTGATTAAAAGAAAATTGATAGATATTATGAAGAAAATGGTTAATTTAAAAATTTTTAATAGAGTAGATTATTTAAAATGCTATCCTAATGATTTTACATCAGCTAAGATGTTTGTGAATATTAAAACTCATAAAGATGGTTTTCCTTTAAGATTTATTTTTGATTTTACAGGTAGTGTTGTAGAGGGTATTTCTAGATTCTTGAATAATTTTTTAAAACAATTTGTTGATTTTGGTCAGTACACAGTTTCTTCTTCTTTTGAGGCTTTTGATAAGATTAATAATTTTAAAATGGAAAGTAATTGGGTATTTGGAAGTTTAGATATTGAAAATATGTATCAGTCTGTTAATAGGTTAAGCAGTATTGATGTTCTTTTGTCTGTATTGATTAAGAAAAGTTCTTTATCAAAAAATAAAATTAAGGTAATTAAAGATTTGCTTTTGTTATTGGAAGATTCTATGTATTTTACTTATAAAGGTAATTTTTATAAGATTAAGGAAGGGTGGATAATAGGTTATATTATTTCTCCTTTAGTATGTTCAGTTTATATTAGTTTTATGGAAGAGGAAATTATTATTAAAAAGAATTGTTTATATGTAAAATTATTTGTCAGATATGTTGATGATTGTTTATTTGTAGTTGAGAATGATAAATTGAAGGAATTTGTAAATGAGTTTAATTGTTTTGATCCTTCTATAAAATTTGTGTTAGAAGGAGGGGGGTTAGATTTTGGTAAGTTAAAATTTTTAGATCTTTTGGTGATTAGAAATATAGAAACTAATTGTTTATTGTGCAGTCATTTAGTTAAAAGTAAAGAATTAAGATCTATAATTAAACCTGATAGCTATCAGTCTGTATCTCATAAAGTAGCTGCTTTAAGGAATTATTGTCATAGGAATATTAAATTAAATAATTCTAGTGGGGTAGCTTTGTTTCAGAAATATCAATTTTATAAAGATTATTTGAGTGTTGGATACTCTGATAAATTTGTTAAAAGTATTTTATTTAATAGTAATATTTGTAAGGATGTAAAGGTTAAAGAAAAATATGATTTTATTTCTTTGCCATTTAAATTGTCTTCTTATAAAATTGTGTGTAGAAATAGTAAATTGTTTGGAAATAAGAAAATTGCTTGGAAAAGGGGTGTTACATTGAATAATTTATTAAATAATACAAAAGAAGTTTTTGATAGAAAGACTATTCCTGGTGTGGTATATTTTATTCCTTGTTTATTTTGTAAGAAGGTTTACATAGGTCAGAGTAGTTTGAGTTTAAATGAAAGAATAAAGGTTCATAAAAGTAGAGTTAAAAATAGATATCTTAGTTCTGCTTTGTATGTCCATGAAAAAGATACAGGCCACACTATTGATTTTGATGAAGCTAAGGTTGTCTTCTTTGAGAGAAATGAAATCAAAAGAAGAATTAAAGAGTCTTTATTATTGAAAATTTATTATTCTGAAGCAATTAACTTATTTAAGAGTTCTTTTAATATTACAGGTGGATGGGAAGTGAATGGATTTGTGGGTAGTTTTTAATAGTATATATAATGTGTGTTTTTTTGTAGTTCTTTACACTTGAGAAGTCTGCTTGTAGCAGTGAAACCTTAGGTTGTGTTTTAATATTATTTTTATGCTGATCTGGTTTAATTTTAGATTTGGGGTAGTTTTGATTTGATATAATAGGTTGTAAACCGTGTGTTAGTTTTGATTAATCAAAATCCAACAACAATTTCATTTACATCATATAACCATGAAAACATTATATATATATGTGTGTGTAGTTATATCTATTAACTCTGTTAATCTATGTATAATTAATAATATGTATTGATTATTTAGCTGGATTGCAATTGCCATTTATTAGATAAGGTTTTCTTTTTTAACAAAAAAAAACTGTTATTAAAACAGCGCAACCAATGACACGTAGAACAATGTTGGAACATCATCTGATAAAAACAATAAAGAGTATTAAAATATAAAAGTGGAAAAGGGAATGACATGTAATTTAAAATTTATGATATATAGTCGAGCCGCTAAATATGATCTAGTTTGTTCCAAACCCTTTTTCTACATCATATATTGCATGTAATAGGAAAAGTTTTGTTGGCCAACGTTAATTACAATATAAAATGTATTGGTTTTGTAATTGAAGTGAACAATACAATAATTTTCAACTTATATATATATAAAACTACACCCAAAGTACACTCAACTATATCTAGAAAGTAAATAAAACCTTTTTCAGTTGCGGAGGTAAAAATATATATATATTGCTCAATTTATTACGAAAAATAATGAAATTTTCTCAATTTAAATATTGTCAACAATTATTCAAACAGATGAAATGCAAGAGAATACTTTCTGTGCGTTTATATATATATATAACATCGAGATTAATACTCCAACACTGGTCTATTAAATAAATGAAATACCCTCAATCCAAAGCAAATGTTAAAATATTTTTTTAAGAAAAAAGACGGTCCTATATGTTCTCTAAAAAAGTTTTTTTGATTGAGACTATTTCATTTAATTAATAGACCAGTGCTGTAATATTAATCTTACTGTATTATATATTAACTGCTGGGAAGGTTATGTATATTGATATTTTAAGTGTTACCTCCTTGTTTGAATTAATATGTATTTCTTTATATTTAAGAATATTGTAGCTCATGAACAAGAGAATATTTACTTGATCGTACTACTCGAAATTCAGATTTTATTATTATTCACAAGGATGTAGCCACAAAAAACATATTGTTTGGGGGGAATGATTACCATTTTATATTTGAATTTTCAGCTAACGAAATGCATTGGGTCTATTTCAAATTCAAATACTTTTTTCCTATCTCATCAGTAGAATACTTTAGTACATTTATTGTTATGGAATTCGTCTTTTTAAAAATATATAACGATAGTTGGAGCGCTGATCAGTTGATTACATTAAAAAATAATAACGTAGTAATTAACCATATTTATCAATACTGTAAGCAGACAGACAATTTGGTCAAGTTTTCTAATCCTGTGACATCTTTAAAAATTCATGTTTTTATTTAATCGCTGTTTTTTTGTTCTTAGCTTATTCTAACCCTATTATATATATATATTATATTTAAACTTTTTATTTTATTTTAGGTTTACAAAGTTTCAAAATATTAGTGTGCTCTTAGAAATAATAATTCACTTTTTTTTACTTTACTACAAAACTATCTATTCTGGGCTTTAGTAATCAATAGTCACTAAATGGCAATGTCGTTATACTCACTTCTTCATTCGCTAGAATAAATTTTGGCTGATATATATTTTCCTTGAGTAGCATTAGTCACAAAACATGTACATTTTCCAGAAGTCATTTCTAATGCTTTTATTTTGCTAAGTTAATAGTTTTAGATTAAATGCTAACAATTTTCAACCCAAAGTTGCTTCTATAGATCTATAAATATAACAATATCCTATATATATATATATATATATGCACGTGTGCACGTGCATGAGTGTGGTTTCATGTGTATATGCTATCTTACCCAGAAAAAGATATCAGCAGTTTATATAAAACCAAAATCATTAGAAGGCATACTATTAGTCTAGATCTATAATTTTATAACACATTAGCTTAGAGAGCTTTGAACTCTATACTATTAGCTTTGATTGTATATGTGTATTTAGTTCAAAGACATCTCACAGAAGAAGGTCATAAACCATAAAAACTAGACAATAGATATAAAACTATTAGCATTATCCATTGATTGATCAGTAACTCTTTTAAATTATTACTCTAAATTATTGATCCTTAACAGCAGAGGAAATCCTAACATTGCACATCGCATTTTTTGTCTTTCATAGCCATGATCATCAATTTTAATAAGAAACAGATTTCATTTGGGAATCTTTTGGATCACAAATTTTTAAAATTTAGAACATTTTTGCGTCAAACAAATCACATAGAAATTAGTTAGTAAATGGGTATCTAATTATTATTAACTAAATGTCAGTCTGGGTTTTCATATAAGTATAGATATTCTGAATGTAAAACAAAATATCTTATTGCAATATGATCAGGGGTTCGAACATCATTCTGCTAAACCACAATGTATATTAATGGAATTGGTTTTTTCTTTAAAAAATTATTATCGGTATTATATATTTATAATATCCATCTTTATTATTATTTTTATAAAAGTTTTTATTTTATTTTAAAGAATTTTACAATTACAAATAAACATTATTATTAATGTCAGGTGACAACAAATGTCTAACTTAGTACGACGTAATAAATGTCAAACGCAGTTTTTATGATTATAAAAAATAGCCTCCGCTTTTTAAACTTTACTAGCTTTATATTTTTTAATGATATAAATGTCTTAATAATTATAATTGACGTTAGAAGCAAACAAAATATATATATATCACAGTGATATTTATTTAGTTTGTCTTCAGAAGGCATTTCTGTTTTAGATTAAATTGAATTTTATATAATAAAAAGATGAAAGAATTTTATATATATACCTTTTTATACGAGTTAATTTGTTTTGCAATAAATTGAATTTCATATAACATATAAATCTTCACTGTCGAATGACTTATTTCCATTCGTTTTTTATTTATTGTATATATGTATAAAATACACACATACAAATATTATTCAAAATTTTAACTTCACATTAAGCAGATGTTAATGAAAGATATTTAGCAACACAAATAAACAATAAATAATAACACAGTGTGAAGTGATGTATTATAATGTATTTATTTCGAGTTATTCAGACAAATATATTATTTATCTGTAGTTATGAGAGGTAAAAATAATCATGACATGATAAGTAAGTTGGGGGGGGTAATTGTAAAATTAATAAAAATAATTGAGTATCCTAAACCATCTGAACATTATAACAACACTATTTTACTAATATTTCATTTGTATCATATCTATTATTAATTGATAAGTAATGTTATTTTAATTATTTTGGAAAAGGTATTTCATGATACAACATATAAAACAAGATACAATTTTCTTCAATAAAAAAACGGTAGAAGTTTTTAAATTATAAAAATGGAGAGAATAAAATAATAGTAGAATAACACCATAAGAACCTTTAAAAATTATTTCAAACAGAAAATAATTACATGTATTATCATTTTTTTAAAGTCAATCTGGTTTTAAAAATCTGGATGGCTTCTCTTGGACATCTTCATTTTAACATATATATAAACAAAACGTCTGGAATTACTTTACATTAATCAAAATACCAATACATATAAATAAATAATACCTATTGTTATTATTTATTTTCATATATTGACATTTGATTTTTGTAGAGTTTTTTTACAGAAATAGATATTTATTGTACTTACTTTAACTGATTATATATATATATCAAGGGTGTCCAACAAGTCGATCCTGATCCACCAGTCGATCGCAAAAACAATTTTGGTCGATCGCGAGGCCAATCTGGCAAGAGCTGTCGGGTAATGAGTGAAACAAATTAAGTCAAGATATTCAAGTTATTTTGTTATTTTTGTTTTTGTTCTAATTTTTTTTTCAATTCTAGATTGTTGAAGTCCACTAAGTCGTATCATTATTGAAAATAAGATTTTTCATCTTCACTTAATGTAGCTAATTTGAATTAATAAATATTGTTAATATTTACTCATGTTGCTTTAATTCCCCTGGACATGAGTTTTTTGGCCAGTTATATTATTGTTTTTTACTAGGTAGATAAATAAAAATAGTATGCATTTCATACCTCCCTCCACTTAGACTACGCCTATGACAACAAGTCGATCGCAACACATTTTTAAAATAAAAAGTAGATCTTATGAACATAAAAGTTGGCCACCCCTGATATATATGATTTCACAGTATTATTTTTGGGAGATTCCATGTTAAAAATAAAATAGCTAAATAACTGATGTTTTGGTGCAATAACAGCTACTTTTCTCAATGTTTGTCTTAAATTATGAAAATATTTGTGGGATTTAAAATCATTACTTTTTTCTTTTATTATATTTTCCTCATACTGAATTTCTATTGATTGAGAAGTTTTCAAAAATATTTTATCTTCCAATATATTTTTCCAAATATTGTTCATTTTCTTCAATTCTCATTTAAGCTCTTGGGCCTTTTGAAAATCTATATAGTTTCCTTTAGTAGTCTCTGGTCATGTTTTTGTCTTATTTTTATTTTATGATTGCTCTGACCAATGTATGAATTTGAACAAACTCCATATGGAATTTCATATACACCATGGTACTCCAAAACAAGTTTATATTTACAGTGTGGAAATATTTCATTAACATTTTTAAATGCAATGCAACCTGTGTGAATATTAAATTAACTTTCTTTAAAATGTTACCAGTTTTATCAGGTACTCCCTTTATATGCAGGAGAACGGTCTTAATTTCTGAAGTATCAAAATCTTTCACCTAGAGAAAAATCTTTTCTTTTTACACAAAGTTTCAGTTATTACATAGTAGAGATGTCTGCCCATCCCTTGTATATGTATTAAATGTATTATGTCCTGTACATGAGGGGGTCAGATTGACCTTAGATCAACATGGGTATGACAAGAATCTCGGCATCAGGGTGGCCTTTTGGCATTCCTTCATCAGATTTTCAATTGGATGGACGGTTGAAGAGTTGGAGTGTGGAGTAGATTGAAGCCTATCCTTTAAAGTATGAGGTTTGGCTATCTTAATATATATCTGAGCACTTATAGCATATATGTGTAGAGATGATAACCTGGCCCAACTTATGATTGCTGGTTTAGCATGAAATATGTATATTGGTGATTATTTATCTTTTCAACATATATGGGTTTAAGTGTATATGTGTTATGAGATAGTGTGGAGAGTGGTGGGGTGTATGAAAGTCTGTGCTCATATACCCTATATATTAAACAAAGTTCTATAGTTTACCACAAATCTACAAACCAGATAGTATATTTGCACAAATGTAATTGCAGTTTGTTCACCAATACAAAAATTATCTCATTTTCTATTTTCTTTTTTACAGCCACTTTTAATGGAAATGTAATGTATGTTAAGGAGCAAGTACTTTCTTGAGTTTATCTAAGATATTAAATTAAATAAGAATTATATTTTGATGAGGTTTGAGATTGTTTCACTTTTTATAAATGTATATGTAAAAGAGGTTATTGAGGTTTTGAAAAAAAAAAATCAATTATCTGAATGTATTGTGGGTTTGATCAAACACTGCTTATTGAATGCATTTTTATTTGATGGTCAGATGAATAAAAAATATTAGGTTTAGTTATCAGTTCACCAATATTTTCAGCATTGGTTTCTATTTTTATGGGAAACATAGGAAAAAATGATTTCAATGGTAAAAACTCATCTGTATAGATGAGGTATGTTGATGATACTTTTGTTATTTGCCACATGGTAAGCATACTAGTGATGACTTTTTCAATTTCTTAAAACTTTTCTCACCACCACATCAAATTTACTATGAAAATAAAAAAAATAACCAACTTCTGGTAATAGTTTGTTAATTAAAAGAAAAAAAGTTTATTTATCCCATGGTATATATATAGAAGACAAACACATACTGAAAGAAATCTACATTATTCTTTTTATCACCAACCAGCACAATTATTTTCAGTGGTAAATATATTGTAAAATAGAACTAAGAAAATTTCTGATGACAGCCATTTTCAGAAGGATATTTCTGTTACTGAAAAAATGCTTCTTCATAATGGTTTTAATTATAGGATTATTAATAGAGACTTTTTCTATAGTAAGTAAAAAAACATTGATATTTCAAAAATTAGGACAGTTATGCCATATATAAAGAGAGTAACTCATAAAATTGGTAATGTTTTAAAGAAAAATATCCACACATTTTATACTGCATTTGGAAAAATTAATGAAATATTTTCATGCCTTAAAGAAAAAGTTTATTTGAAATGTCATGGTATATATGAAATTCCATGTAGAGTTTATATGGACAGACCAGTCATAGGATAAATATAAGAAATGAACACATTTTAAAAGTTTGACCAAATCCAATTTATCAGTCATTTATTTGCACAGAAGGTACTTTCCAATTTTTCCCCATACCACCACTTGAGAATATTTATTTCCAATAGTCATGGACTAATGTTTAATGCAAGTAAATAAGCCACTGTGACTTGTGAATTTTTAAATTTATTGTATAAAAATATGACCAAATGAGATGCTATGACAAATTAGAATGCATTTCACAAATATGTTATTACTTGCTCACTAAAATCAAAAGCTGCATTGATTGTCTTTTTATGCTCAAGATGATGAGAATTTGTGATCTACCAGCCATAGAATGTGAGGCAGTGGAGTTTTTTCAAATAAATCATATCCTGCTCTATCAAATAGTCTGTGTCAATGGCCTTGATATGAAACTGTACTTTTCCCAAACCCTGGAATGGCAATGTAATTTAAAAGTCTGCCAATGCTGTGTAGAATTATGTAAAGACAGGTATTTGAAGGCTCTAAAATAACTTTTCTAACAGCTGACCAATTCATTTATTATTGGAGTAGAGATACCATGACAATTGAATGTATAAAACATGAATTGGATTTGTGCAAAGACACTATCGTTTCTTGGAACAGTTATCTAAGAGAAGTGTACAAAGAAAGTTTACTGATTCGGCCATCATGCAAAATTGTAGGACCTGGAAAAATTGTAGGATTCCTATTTAGCTGAATTCATGTGGCAGTGATTGCACCAAGAAGATTTATTTGTCATAATTTTAGAAGCCATTAGCAAAGTATACCTATTTTTTATTACTTTCATTTTGTTTTGTTTTTTTACTTTAATTAAACATTAGAATACAAAATTGTTCTTAGGTCTTTTTTTTACTTTGACTGTCATTAAACATTAGTCACTGCAACTGTATAATTATCTCCGACTATTGGAAATAAGTGCTCTCAGGTGATGGCATGGGGCAAAATCAGAAAGTACCACACCTAAAATTAACTAAGCATTATATCAATTAAATTAAACAATATGAGTAGAGACTGCTAAGGGAAGCTATAAATATTTTGCAAAGACCCAATAGCAGAAATGAGATGTGTGAATTGAAGAAAATGAACAATATTAGGAAAAAGCGATTGTAAGATAGAGTTGGTTTTTTTTTTTTTTACATTTTCAACCAATAGAATTTTAGTACGAGAGAAAAATAATAAAAGAAAACAATAACGATTTTAAATCTTTACACATTACTATGATTTAAAAGAAAAGAAAGCTCTGAGAAAAATACTTGTTATTGTATTGAAAGGGCAGTTATTTAGCTATTTTATTTGAACTACATGGAATCCCCCACCCCACATATAATACTATGAAACCATTGTTTATTTTTGAAAATATTAATATATATAATAACCATGAAAAAAGCAACAATGGTTTCATCTATTAACAAATAGACTTTATGAAGTAAATTTTAAAAGATAAGAAAACACATCTATATATAAAATAGAAAGGGCAATCCCATAAATCATTTCAAAAATACCAGCCATTATTAATGTCAAAAGCTATTTTATGAGACATTGAAAAAGATTTATTAATAGATGAATTCAACATTTTGTGAGAAAATTTTAATTTAAATTTGTTTTTTAGCTACTACTCTAATTTTATGTGATCAAGTATAGTATTAGAGAGTATTGAATTATTTATATATTATAATGCTAGGAAGAGAGCAATGGGGAGAATACAAGACAGTGGAGTATGTCCTGTACAATGCAGTCATTGATGCAGTATGAAAAAGTGTATCTTTTCTTGCATGCAGACTACTTTCAATTTAAATAAATAATCATGAATTTAGCCAAATAACATTATTGTCAATAAATAGTAATATATTTTTATAGCTCATGGAAATATTCTTTAATACATGCATATGTTAATGAATAATATTAATTCAATTTGGGTACCATGGCTAAATAATTATACCATTGGATATTATAAATAAACAATATATAATAGAATATATCTCAGGGTTGAAAAGTATAAACCTATGTTTGCATATATAATTATGACTAAGTATGGTTAATAAAATATGGTCTTAATTAAGGAAAAATAAATAAACAAAATTTAACATTTAATTATAATATTTTAATTAATTTATCTTGTCTTTACAACTTCAACAATAAACAGGGCATATTTTTATATCTCATTTCAAAATCTAATTTAATATTTAACTTTAATAATTCAATAAAAAATTATTTCATCGTTTTAGCTCTAGCATCCTACAGGAAGACCCTAGGTCCGACAGTAGGGTCTTCATGTAGGATGCTAGAGATAAAATGATGAAATACCTGACTCATGATTACATTCATCTTCAATAGACTAGCCTAAGCATCATCCATTAAATCTACATGCAATCCAAATCAGTTCATCTCACATCTTATTAAATAATTTTTTATTGAATTATTTTTTATATAAATAGAATATATATGTTAATTCTAATATTCTCAAGGATAAAAGATGAATTCATAATATTATTTTCAGAAACTTGTGTAATAAAAATATAAAGATAAATAGATGACATTTTAGTACAATAGCAAGTACTTTCCTCAGAATTTCTTTCTAAAATCATAACAATGTGTGTGGTGAGATTTAAAAATCATTATTTTTTTTTCCTTCTCATTCTCAAATTCTATTGGTTGAGAAGTTTAAAAAATATTTAATCTTCCAAAAGCTTTTTCCAAATATTATTTTTTTTAATTCACACTTTTCATTTATGCTCTTAGGCCTTTTAAAAATCTCTGGTCATATTGTTCAAATTTTGAAAGAATATGTGTTTTATTAAAATTGATGTCATGGTTAGATGACCTTTGTGTTGTCAAAAATTCTGTTTGGCTGATTGAAGTAAAACTTTAAACTTTTGATTGGTCAATTACAGAATCAGCAGTAAAAATATATTCATCTTTTAATATTATATTCATTTTAATTTCATTTGTAAAAAGTATATTAATAGTTTGTCAGATTATGAAAGTGAATGAAAGTTTTTTCAAAAATATATTTCTATTTATAATTATAAAAATCCTCTACAGTGGAGAACCTAAAAAGATTGTTCTTAATCTATTACAAAGTGTTGTGGACATAATTGATTTCTTTCTCAATTTTACATTGTGTAAAAGTAAATAATTTTTACTAAAATCTTAACTAGTTTTCTAAAATAATTTTATTTTCAGCATATTTTATCTAAATAATTTATAATATGGCAAAAAATACTTTAAAAATGCTCTAAAACTTTCATTTTTGTTTTCAAAATCAAAACAAAGAAGTTGGAATGATTGACCACTATGAGCAACAAACAATCAAAGCTTACAAAAGACTACCTTCTTCCATTGTTACAACATAAATTTGAATATTATTGATTTTTTACTTATAAAATAATTTGAGAGAGGGCAGCATCTTATGGTACTTTTTTTAAGCTTTAAAATGACCGTAAATTCACTTCGGTAATGTTAAAACTGACAGTTTTTAACTTACTGGAAACCATGTATATCTATGACTGGCCACTTCTGTATAAAGAGCAATTATTTGTTAATTATTTTTGTTTTTCTTTTTACATTTTTAGTGTAAATAACTTTTTCAAATGTTATAACTACTAATTGTTAAAAATAATATAACAAATAAAGTTATTCTAATTAAAGTATATTTCAAAATTAGTAATAGTAGAAGTAGAAGTAATAGGAGTAGTAGTAGAAATAGTTGTAGTAGTAGTAGTAGTAGAAGTAGAAGTAGTAGTAATAGCAGTAGTAATAGTACAAAACATAGGAGTGGTAACAGTATTAGGATTACTAGTAGTAGAAGGAGTAGGAGTAGTAGTAGGAGTAGAAGTAGTAATAGCAGTAGAAGTAGTAGTAATAGTAGTAGGAGTAGCAGTAGTACTAGTAGTTGTTGTAGTAGCTATAGTAGTGGTAGTAGTAGTAGTTGTGTAGTCATAGTTGTCCATGTAGTAGTAATAGTTGTAATAGTAATCATAGTAGTAGTAGTAGAAGTAGATATAGTGGTAGTAGGTGTTATTAGTTGTAGTAGTAGTAGGAGAAGTCATAGGAGTAGTAATAGTATTAGGATTAGTAGGGGTAGTATGAGTAATAGTAGAAAGAGGAGTAAGAGGAGTAGAAAAAAAAGTAGGAGAAGGATTAGTAATAGTAAAAGTAGTAGTAGCAGGTATAGGAGTATTAGGAGTAAGGGTAGTTATAGGAGTATTAGTTGTAGTAGCAGTAGTAGTAGTAGTAGTAGTAGTAGTAATAGTTGCAGTAGTAGTTATATTAATAGTCATAGTAGTCATAGTATTCATAGTAGTAGTACTGTTAGTAGTGGTAGTAATAGTAGTCATGGTAGTAGAAGTAGCAGTAGTAGTAGTAGTAGAAGTAGTAATAGTAGTACTATTAGGAGTAGTAGTAGTATTTGTAGTAAAAGTAGGAGTAGTTGTGGTTGTAGTAGTAGTAGTAATAGTAGTATGAATATACTAATAGTAGTAGTAGGAGGAGAAGGAGTAGAAGTAGTAGTAGTAGGAGTAAAACCAACAGGAGTAGGAATATTAGTAGTAATATTAGGAGGAATAGGAGTAGTAGTATGAGTAGAATTAATAGTAATAGTAGGAATAGTAGGAGTAGTAGTAGCAGTAGTAATAGTAATTGTAGTTATGGTAGTAGATAATAATAATAGTAGTAGTTATAGTAGTAGAAATAGTAGTAGTTGCATTGATAGTGGTAGTAGTAGCAGTAACAATAGCTGCAGCCACAGTAGCAGCAGTCACAGTAGCAGCAGCAACAGTAGTAGCAGTAACAGTAGCAGTAGCTGTAGCAGCAATCATAGTAGTAATCGTAGTAGTATAGTAGTAGTAGTACTATTACTAGTAGTAGTACTGTTAGTAGTAGTAATGATATTGTTGTTTGTAATTTCATGGTCTAAAAAAATGTTTAATTGAAACTGTTAATAATCTCAAAAGTAATAAAAACACCAATTTAAAATTGAACCACATGTTCACAAATAAGTCACAGTTTTTGATTATCTTATGCCTTCTTGTGATCTTTACTCTCTCCCAATTTTGATTAATATACATATTATACAACAATATTTTTTTTAAATCTAATCACACTATATTTTTAACCATAATCTTATCATTAGTTTAAATCCCATATACACCTGGGTCTCATTTTACACGATAGATATGTTCCTCAGAAAACACGCGCAAATGAAATGGCACAAAAATAGATGTAACTCACATTGAAAAAGGGGGATACAGTCTGTGATTTTTCAAAATTCGCGTAAAAGCAAAGCACCAACATAAAATTACTTTAAAATTCATGCAAAAAAAAAAAAATAAGGAAATAAAATATGACTAATAAAAAATTTCAAATTTAAAAAAAATTGATACAAGACAAACTTTTTTAACTATAATATTTAATTTTATTCAAAATAATATATTGTTATGCATAATTTACAGTACAGTAATTTACATTTTTTAATACACATTTTAATTATTATCGCTATTTGCCAAAAAACATGTTCATTTGCAAACTGGTGAAAAATCAGATTCTCACAAGAAGAAATACAACTAGCACCAAGTTCACTCTCATGTTAATGGTTTTTTGTTGACAACGTAATTAGTAATTAATCTTTGAGATGATGATTTTATTAATTGTTTATGAACTTAGACTTATGACAATAAAAAGACATTTATTTACCACTGCTGGGAAAAATTTAATTCAAGTTAATAATTAAAAATTAAATTCTTATTTTTGTCTTTAATTTTTTAATTTTCAATTCCATTTAAAAATCAAATTTCATTTTACATCACATTAATTTCAAGTCACCGTAAGTAATTTTTAAATTGTTAATTACAATTAAAAATCAGATTTTAATTTTTAATTGTCAAATGTAATTGTGCCCACTGCTATTACTCACCTTTTAAAAATAAACTTGCATATACTAAATGATTAATAATTGATTACGTTCTTAAAAAAAAAAAAAAAGATTTAAAAAAAAATACATCCACAATGTTTGAACAAATTTCTTATAATCTTGTTTTTGTGTGTATACATAAAATGTGGAAATCATGATTTTAATTTCATTATTGCATAAAATCTTACTATTATAAAGCACTGAAAATATTGAAATTACTAAGATGAAAGTCGAATTCCAATAATGTGCTATTACTTTCAATATAATATAAGTGTGCAAAATTTATTATTTAAAGTAATAGCGCATGATCGGAGTTTGACTTCCGGTGAAACATGAATCGCGTAACTTCAAAATCGTGTTAAATAAGTCCGTATAAAAAGAGACCCAGGTGTATATTTTAAACACAAAACATGACAATTAATATTATTCAAATTAATGTAAGAGGAATCAACTCTTCACAAAGATTATTTGCAATAAACAGTTGGTTCAATTTCATCTTGTAATATTGTTTACTGAAACTACCTTTGCATCTAATACTAAAGCATATTCACAATGATATTTTGTAAAATTTGTATTTCTTAAACTTTCCCAATCCTCTACTGTGGATGCAAGTGTTGGAATATTAATACATCATAAATCTCCTTTTCAATATTTTAAAATTCTGTTCCTAAATGAAAATATGAGCATAATAACTCTATACCATACTGCATTCACAATTAATTTTATCACCTTTTATCTCTATAATGAACCAGTTTTAATTAAGCACTTAATAACTCACATAAACTTTATATTATCCTCAAATTCCCACACAATCATTCTACTAGAGATTTCAATGTCTTATTTAGACTTTATCTCTAAATGACTACACCTTATAAATAAAAAACTTATGAGTGCAGAAGATTTTTTGCCTAATAATTCCATTTCCTTTTATACTTAAAAACATTCAACTTTAAGTGATTTACCTTTTTACTCTGCTGATTTACACTAATCCTATTCTCATCCCTATTACATATTCAGATTATCTGGCAATTAATGTTAGTTTAAACATGGATCTAGAAAATAAATCTTCCTTCACATTCAATAACACAATTAGAAGATTACCTACGTCATCCACACCAGAAGCTGTCTTATCAGATATATATATATATATATATATATATATATATATATATATATATATATATATATATATATATATATATATATATATATATATTATATAAACTATTCAAAACAACAATAATTAATACATAACAATATTTTAAACAAATATATACCAATTTAATAGAAGTACTTCAACTATCTATTAGTCGTCAATTAGACTCAAACTGTATTAGAAAAAACGGTTTTTTCTAATACAGTTTGAGTCTAATTGACAACGACTACATAGATAGTTGAAAGTACTTCTATTAAATTGGTATATATTTGTTTAAAATATTGTTACTGTATTAATTATTGTATTGTTTTGAATAGTTATATATATTTTATTATAATTGGAATACAGACATTGATTAATAATTTATATATATATATATATATATGCAAAACCATAAAACAATACAATACTAGACTAAATCCAAAATTTTACCAAAATCCTTACACAACCATGGTTTCATCTACTACAAATAGACCTTCTCAAGTGAAAATCAAACTAAAGGAAATAACAAATATATACAAACAAACAAACCTTCCCATAATTCATTTCAAACTCCACCTTCCCTTAATATCAAAAGAAGTCTTTATAAGATTGATAGCCTCAGAATCAAGAAGATTTATCATCAAAGTCTCCTTTATTCTTCTTTTTAACTCATTCTTTTCATAAAAAATAACCGAAGCATTGTTAACAATATTCTATGACCTGTATTCAATTCATGAATATATAAAGCTGAGTTAAGATATTGTTTAACAATGCTTCAGTTATTTTTTATGAAAAGAATGTGTTAAAAAGAAGAATAAAGGAGACTTTGATGATAAATCTTTTTGATTATGAGGCTATCAATCTTATAAAGACTTATTTTAATATTAAGGGAAGGTGGAGTTTGAAATAAATTATGGGGAGGTTTGTTTGTTTGTATATATTTTTTTTATTTTCTTTAGTTTGATTTTCACTTGAGAAGGTCTATTTGTAATAGATGAAACCATGGTTGTGTAAGGATTTTGGTAAAATTTTGGATTTAATCTAGTATAGTATTGTTTTATGGTTTTGCATTTTTATTTTTGCTAGTATAGTGTTAGGCAGATTTGGTTTTATATATATAAAAACCTTTTATATATATAATGTTAAAATGTTAAAAGGCAGATATATATATTATATATATAAAAACCTTTTAACATTAAGTCCAATATATAATTACACCCAATATTTATTTCTATTCGCACCTGTATGAGGAATGCCAGGCATTCAGGGATATGAGATCACAAGTCTTTCAAATGCCAATAATAGACCTAAAGGATCTGTTACAAAATGTGATTACGTTCAATCCACATAATGCAATGGTTATAATCCATGCCCTTAAAAACAATATGGCTAATTAGATGTTCTTTGGTATTTGACAATAAAAAATTCAACTGGCTGAGAAATCTGGAGAGAGATTGGAGTGATTACTTTAATCTAGGTTTAAAATATTGACCAAAGAATATTATAGAATCGGTGTGGGGAGGATCTGCTCTATCCACATGTGAAATATGGTAGGTGAACATCATTTTCAGTCTAAGAATGTATTAGTAAGGTAAAGAAAGATTTTATCTAAATCACTGAGGAAAATACCCAGAGTATTATGACAGTAGTTGAAGAAATGTTGTTAGAGAAACTTAATATAACCTTAGTATTTATGTAAATTTCATTGGTTTTAATAAAGAATATTACTTTAAATAAAATAAAAAAATATTTATTTGTATTCTCAGAAAAATAAATTACCTATATCTCTAATTAAAAAAAAATTGATTCCATTCATCCAAAAATAAAAAAAACATTTCCTGTAATTCATCTGCTATTAGCTCAATTCAATTTTTAAAACAAGAATACAAAAACATGCAGCAAATATTAATTGAATATATATCTATCCAAAAATCAAATTTATTTATTTCTCAACCTCATTATTGGACCAAAGACTACATTCAATGGGCACTGGGATATAAAACAAAAAATATAACTCCATCTATTATAAAAGATGAAAAAACTAATATGTGGAGAAAATAGGTTACCTCATGTTTATTACAATTTTAAAAACAAATTACAAAATGGTTTAAGTCCATTTTTTAATTTATTTCAATTTGGTTAAATTGACAACAATCATATATGATCTCCAAAACTGACATGGTTTTGAAATTGAATTTTACATCTGATAGTACTCATCCTGACTCTCATGCAATCCCAATTTTTTTTTCTCATTTCAATTATTTCACTATTCCTGTAATCCATAATCTAATTAATCCGCTCTCTACACATATTTAAAATTAATCAATTATAACCTATCTCCATAGTTTTGTTCATTAAAAAGAACACAACTCCCTCCACCCTCGCCAATTTAAGACCTATTTCAATAACATCAATACAAATCAAAACTATACAATCTCTTATAAAAGACAAAATTCAACTGACTTTCCTTACATATATATCACAATATCAATTTTCCTAAAAAGAGTCTTCCACAACAACAATCATACTACTAAAGCCAGTAATAGATTAAATAAGAACTTTGAGAAAGAATGGACCTTTGGCTATTCAATTAGACATCTCTGTAGTATGTGACTCAGTTCCAATGGATAAATTATTATTATTATTATTATTATTATTATTATTATTATTATTATTATTATTATTATTATTATTATTATTATTATTATTATTATTATTATTATTATTATTATTATTATTATTATTATTATTATTATTATTATTATTATTATTATTATTATTATTATTATTATTATTATTATTATTATTATTATTATTATTATTATTATTATTATTATTATTATTATTATTATTATTATTATTATTATTATTATTATTATTATTATTATTATTATTATTATTATTATTATTATTATTATTATTATTATTATTATTATTATTATTATTATTATTATTATTATTATTATTATTATTATTATTATTATTATTATTATTATTATGGTTCTTCCCATCATTGAATATTGTTCAGTCATTTGGAATCCTAGCTCTAAACAGGGATGTAACTTATTACAATCAGTGAGTAATAAGTTTTTTAAATATGTTTCTTTGGGAAATAAAACTGTTGTTCATCTTTCTTCTAGAAGACAATATAGAGATCTTAAATATCTTTATAAACTTGTTAATAAAATAGTTCTTTTATCTGACACAATTTCTACTGTTGTAATTAGATCTCATGTGCATGATACTCGGTCTGCTTCTGTTTGTTACATTAAAACTTGTCATTCCAATGTTCTTAGATTTTCTCCTTTATTTAGACTGCCATATTTATATAATCAGATTTGTAGTAATAATAATTACTTCAATTTAGATTATAATCAATTTTGTTATGTTATTAAATTTAAATGTCATATTTGATTGGTTTAACTTGATTTTGTTTATATATATATGTTAAATTGTTTTATTATTATTATTATTATTTTGTTACGCACTTTATATTTATCCCTTTTATTTATTTGTTATTATTAATGTTTTAATAATAATTGTTTATATGCTGATATTTAATTTTACTTTAGATTTTTAAATGTGTTAATTATCTTTTATTGAAATATGGCACATAATTATATTAATAATTTGTCATTTAAACTCATTTATGTATTTATATATTATATATTTGTTATGGTGCAATACTGTAATTGGCTTTATGCTGTAGTTTTGTACGGTAAATAAATGAATTGAATTGAATTATTATTATTATTATTATTATTATTATTATTATTATTATTATTATTATTATTATTATTATTATTATTATTATTATTATTATTATTATTATTATTATTATTATTATTATTATTATTATTATTATTATTATTATTATTATTATTATTATTATTATTATTATTATTATTATTATTATTATTATTATTATTATTATTATTATTATTATTATTATTATTATTATTATTATTATTATTATTATTATTATTATTATTATTATTATTATTATTATTATTAAAAACTCTTTACATTCCTACTCCAGTATCATACCTTATTGAAAATTTACTGATTAACAGAGAAATTCACATCACTCTCAATGGCAAAAAAGCACTAGGTTTCTATTCATACAAATCTATTCCTCAAGGATCACTACTCAGCTCATTCCTCTTTATTACTTACATTAACCCACTCTTTCTAGCTATAGGAAAAAAAAATACATGGAATATATATAACAATCATTAATCAGATCATTTATCACATAAGCCATATGGATGACTTAATCATTCTTTTACCATCAAAAAATATATAATCTTCAATATTTTCTCTTCCTCTTTTTTCCTTTATTTTTGCTTTTTTTATATAACATATAATAACAACATTTCACTATTCTTACACTTCAAAGCAAAATATATGAATATAGTAATATAAGAATGATTTCATAAATATTACATTGAATTTTTAAAATTATGGCAAAGGTAAATGGTGAATAAATATAAATATGATAATAATTAAGAATAAAAATAAATAAGAAAAACAAAGGATAAAATAGAATTAAAAAGTTAAAAGTTATAGAATAGTAAGTTTAATGAATAAAGTGATGTTAATAGTTGATAAAATTGTAAGATTATAATAGATATATGTATGAAATATGATTGTATTGATATAATGTATTTTGTAGATCTGATGAAAACTGCTAGGGAAAGTCAAAACTGTAAAGAATAAATAAATATATTTTGCTTTATAAGAAGATTGAAATGTTATTATGTTATAAAAATATATACCTAAACTTATTTCAATCCTTAAGAAATACACCAAAGAACTCTCTTTAACATTTAATAAAAATAAATCATCTTCATGGTCAATTCTAACTGAAAATAAAATTAAATCTTTCTTTATTATATCACTTTTAAAATTTCTGGGTTTTTTAATCCATCTGTCTAGTAATGTAATGGGAAATCAAATGTAAAGCAGCTTACTACCATACATAGTAAGAGTAATAAATTTATTATCCAAATAATATCTTATTATCCATGCAAAAATAACTCTAAAATATGCTCAAATACACTAAAATAAATAATTATATGTCAATAATTAAATATACCAATTCATTCACTAGTAAAATTAATTCTCTATGCACAAAAATAATATAGGGTAAAAAACACAGTAGCCATAAGTATAAAATATATGCAGAAACATACTATAATAAGTGGTCTTTCAGTTCATAGTAGTTTTACAATTTATCTACAAAGAGTAATCAACAAAAAATTATCACTACATATCCAAATACTAAAATTGTTATTTAAATCACACCATTATATACATCACCTCCAATTTAAAAACAAAAACATCTGTAATATGATCAAATTCATATCAAATCACACTTATCCTAACCTCTCTCTATTTAATAATAAAATCAATTATTGGCAAGCATATTAAATTGTCCATATCTAAAAAACACCAATATTCCTCAAATATTACTCACTTTTAATAATAAATAATTAGAAAATGTAAATATTGGCATTTTATTTTCTCTTTAAATTTAATCTTGAGGCACTTCTTACCAATTTTTTCTTGGCTAAAACAATGACATATAGTATTATTGATGTTCACTGTACAATATGCCATAGAGAGAAAGAAACACTAAGACGTTTTATTTTTAATTGTCCAGCATTAGACACATATTGCACAATCATAGCCACAATTACAAAATCATCCATCCCTTCTCTTACTATATTAATTACTAATAGTAAAAGAAGCCTTTTTCCTATCATAAGAATAATCATATTTCTTTTTTACACCCCAATGATTTTTAAGATGCCATTTTACATTTAATCAAACATCTCAAAAACTCATTTCATTATTTTACAATAAATTGGAAAAGATAAAAATCACAAATAAAGTTTTAGACCCTCCTGATATTTATATGGCTATTTAGAGTCTACTTGCCTTACCCCAAATGTTATGACTTATAATAAAAATAATTTGTTCACAAAATGAATTATAATTCACATTTTGTTTAATTGTTTAGTAATTTCTCATTTTTTAATATTTTTAAGCAGATATTTTTTAATAATAACTAATTGTTAAAAATAATGTAACATATAATAACAACATTCCACTGTTCTTACACTTTATAACAAAATATATTTACTTATTGTTTACAGTTTCAACTGTTCTTAGCAGTCATCATCAGATCTACAAAATTTAAACATTATATCAATAAAACTATATTTCATACATATATCTATTAGTAATAATTGAAATGTTGCTAGTCTTTCACGTGCACCTACCATTGTCTCTCAGACAGTCAATCAGATTTTAAACAGCTGTCTGAGAGACAATGGTAGGCACATGTGAAAGACTAGCAACCTTTCAATTATTACTAATTTAATAACAACATGCGATTTAGACAAATGTTATATATCTCTTATAATCTTACAATTTTGTAAACTTAATTATTAACATCACTTTATTCATTAAATGTACTATTTTATAACTTTTAACTTTTTAATTATATTTTATCCTTTATTTTTCTTATTTATTTTTATTTTTAATTAATATCATATTTATATTTGTTCACCTTTTACCTTTACCATAAGTTTAAAAATTCAATATAATATTTAGGAAATATTTATTATAATACTATATTCATATGTTTCACCTTAATTTTCATATCACTTATTTCTACATATTATCTTTTTTTTTTATTTTATTCCATTCCTTAATTCCCTTTTTATCCATATTTTTTTTTCCTCTTTTATAAAATTATTTTTATATGTATTTTTATTTTTTATTTCTTATCTTATTCTCTACTTCTATCTTTCCTCAATTTTCTCTATTCCATCTTTTTCCCACTTTCTTTTCTTTTTTATATTTATATACAGCTCTCTCTCTCTATTATCTATTATACAAACTACTTATTTATTGTATTTTATTTTTATTTTTTATCCTTTTTATATTTATTTTTATACTAAGATTATTTTTAAACTGCCTTCTCTATTAATATTTGATTTTATCCTCTCTATTAAAATATAAATATCCTCTGTTATCTATTATACAAACTACTTGTTTATTTTATTTTTTTATTAGGTTTGACTTTATTTTTTACCCTTTTGATATTTATTTTTTATACTAAGATTGTTTTTAAATCCCCTTCTCTACTAATATTTGATTTTATACTCTTTATTAAAATTTCCTCCCATATTTTTCTATCTTTTCTACTACTTGCATAACATATCATTCTAATATTCTCTTTTTCTAGTTTATAACCTGTCTTCATACCAGTCATTCTCTATCATATTTATGTTGTTTTAATCTAGTATATATTGACTTTTTTGTCTCACCTACATAATTATTTATAATCCCTTTATCCTTTCATTTTCTACATTCTATCTTATAAACCGCATTTATGCTTTTTTTTCTCCACTTATATACCTATTATCTAAAATATCCATTATATTTTCTTCCTTTTATTCACTATTTTATATTTAATACCATTTTTAAATTTTTTATTAATTTTTCTAATAATATTATTAATTCCCCTTACTATACTAGAAAAAAAGATTATTAGAATGATAAATTATGCAAGTAAATAAATAAAACTAACTTTTGGTTTTATTAAATTCAAAGCTATTTAAAAAATTGTTAATAGGAATGCGTGTATTAACACACATACTCGTTTATGTTTCAAATATATAATTTTTTTTATGTAAAATTGATTTTAAAATAGTTTTCTTTTACTGCTTGTTTTTACTTTTTTTTTTTCAAATTAAGAAAACTTGTTATTACATTCCTGTTTTTTTTATTTTAATTACGGTCATTTCTAATTTAATTCTAAAAGCAGAGATTTAATATTGTGTTGTTGTTTTTATTTAAAATAATCCCTGGTTGGAATTCGTAATTAGTTTGAGTGGGGGACTGAGATTTGTCCTGCCCTAAAGTGTAGAATTTGAAAGCAAGAAAGTTTACACAGGAAATTGAGTGCAGAAATAAATAACCCCACAAATTTCATGGAAGATTCTTGGCTAGAACAAACTGTTTCAAAGTGATAGATTCAGTATTCATTTACACACTTTGATTGTAGTCTGCTGAGATTTATATCATATTGTTAGCAGTTAATTTCTTTTAAAAATTTGCAATTGTTAAAAGATTTTGCTTCTTCGTAATGTCAAAACCCACTGCCATACATATTATAACCTCCAATATGCATTGCTAATTTTAACAAGGATGGATCTCTAACTCTAAGCTGTTCTTTCATTATGCCATGAAGATTTATTAGGAAGGAGCCCTAAATGTGCCTCTACACTTGCTGCTGTAAAAGAATGAAACACATGAAATATGAACTTAAATAAAAGTGTGCACTCTGCGAAACTATGTGAATATTGCTTTACTGTAAAGTAAATACATTTTTTTAATTCTTCACAAGGTATATTCTTTAGTTAAATCTCTGCTCAATCTAAAATTGAATTTGTAGTCTTAATAATCATTTAACCTCATAATTTGTATATGAGTTTGCTTTCATTGTATTAATAATGTGTCTTGAAATTTTAGTTTTAAGATTCCAAGTTTGTTGTTAATATTATTTATTAGAGAGTATATTGTGAGACTATATTTTATATGCTTATCATGCCTTTTGTCTTATTAATAACTATTGCTAATGCTTTAGCAGTTTTTAGTAATTTTAATTTGCTCACCTATATTTATTGTTATTCTGGTTTACCTGGGAATTTTAATTTGCTCACCTATATTTATTGTTATTCTGGTTTACCTGGGATTAGAGATTTCCTTTCTTCTTTTCTAGATTATGTATGATCGTAATCATATTTTTCTTTTGTCTTGCATGTGAAATTGGCCTTGAATTGCTTTAAATGTAGTATATCGAAGGGCTGTCCTACCGGCAATATGATGTTCTTGTCTCGATGGATTATTCCAGGACAAGAAATGCTTGCTGGTGCTGTTTCATCGGTTTCCTACAAAACCATATATTTTTCATATATCTTTGAATCGGGAAACTAGAATTGTTGTTCTTTTATAAATCGCTAGCAGGAAGATAATATTAATCCCTTTGTAAATTATCGGTGAAAGAACATTTCTTTCTGCTAAAGCATTTAATATTTTAATATTTTCATCTCATATACACTCTGATAAACTAACTTATAAAAATATAGGTCAACATTTATATCTTGCTGGTTATGTGTTGCTTTAAAATTATTTGTCAGAGTGTGTACTAAATATTTGGTTTGTGAAATTATTTATATTTTAATTATTTCATTTTCTTGAAATGTTTGGGCAGACATAACTGGATTTATAATTACTTACCAGTCACTTATTGAGATTTTTAATTATTATTCTCAGCTTAGTTTGTCCAATCGTTTGGTTGGTGATTCACCTATATTATATATTTGTTTTCCTTAAATCATAGATTTAAAAAATATAGATTTAATATTTTATTAATCTTAAATCATTTACACTGAAGTATTTTCTAATTTCACTATTTCACTGAATTTGGAGATTTAAAATTTTCTTCCATTTTACAATTTATACTCCGTTGTATTCATTTAACCTTTTTTTGTGTTCTTGCATCATAATCAACCATGAAGGTATTACATGTGATTTTTCCATGCAGTAGTTCTGTGGAAATTATGACATCATTAATCAATATGCTAGTGATGCTCACCCATGCTGGTTCATTGTTTCCTGCAAGAAACTTCCCTTACTTTTCATTTTAGGACTTTTTAATAAGGAAATCAGAGTTGCAGGTGGATTATCAGCTGAAAGAAAATTATTCCCCCCTTTTTTTTTAAATTCACTATTAGAAAATTAGGCTGTCTGCCAAAGTGATGATATTTAATTTTTGTTAGTACATGCCTGACAGAACTGTATTTATTGCATGCAAATCTTTACATTAAAAATTCTTTTATATTTCTTTTAATAAAATTTTCAAATTATTTAAACTTAATTTGGCTGACATTTGTCTTAGTACTTTTATTTCTTAATTGTCTGAACAATATTTAAGATTTCTTGCTTCTCCCTGAATCTAGTCAGCACAAACTTTTTCCTCATCCATTTTTGATCATGGTATATAAATTTTCCATGTGATGATGTGATGTGATGTGAGGTACTGTAAATTCTCCCTAAACAGAGTCAAGAATCACTCAACAATTATGCCCAGAGAAACCTGTTAGCCATTTTATTTTCCATTTCCCAGTCTAAGTTTTCACATATTCTGCTCCATTCCATTTTCACAACATAATCTTTGTCAACTCTATGGCTTTATATCTAAATCCCCCTTATTTTTTCCCAAACCCAGCATAAAAACCAATAATCCACTTTTTGTATAATCACTTTTTTCATATTTATTCTTCCATAACTTCATTATATGTGCCCTTTCTGTTTTCAAGCATTTACATTCAATTAGCAGATGCCTAATATTTTCTATTTCTTCCTTACATCATTTACAGACTAAATCACACATATTTTTCCACTTACATGTATATTCTCTTGTTGCTAAAGATCCCGTTCGAGCCTTAAACATATATTAACTTACACCTAATATCCTGTTTATTTCTATATATATTTAAACTCTTTTTATTTTTCATACTAATTTTCCATCTCTCTAACTCCCTACTCTTTATTAATAAATCTATTCTTTTATCCCATTCCTTACCACTATAACACTCAACAATCCTCCTAACACAATCATCCCATCTTTTGTACAAATATACTAATATAAATTCTTTATCCAAATCTTTTGCATACCACATTATCTTTTTCACCCCTCTTGTTACCTACCCTTTACTCATAACCCAATTTAATACTATTTTAGCTATTCTTTTATTATCCACAAACTGCAATCTACCAAACATTTTCATTTTACTTTTTGCATCTCTCATATGAAAACTTGACCATCCCATTTCTCCTTGAATTGTCTCCCTTGCTGTCCATACATCTGGATCCAATGAATGTCTTCCTACTTCCCTTTGAAATTTTTCTAAGTAATTTAATATCCTTTACTAACACATAATGCATAATTACCATATGTTAACCCTGCTACTGCAACTCCCTTTCATATTATCAATCCCTTTCTTTTCATTGCTTCATTTATCAATTTTTTCTCCTATTCATCCAAATAATTTTTCTGATTACTTAAAATAATTCCCAATTAACTATATATATTCATTACACTTAACTTAATATCTCCCAATAAAAATTCTACATCTTCTCTTTCTCCAATATTAACCATCATTATATTTGATTTTTTTTCATTAAATTTAATCCCCATCTTTTTACTGACCATTTCACATGTCCTCAGCACAACTTCCATATCTTTTTTTTCTGCACACAAAAAATATGTCATCTGCAAAAAAAAAAAGGCTTGACAAAATATATACTCCCTTACTATTTATTAACGGTATCTCTGTCCCTCTTTCTAATCTTTCTATTTGTTCTTTCCATTTCACTCAAATACAACACAAACAAAATAGATGACATAGGGTATTCTTGCCTTAGTCCCACTCCATTTTTAACTTTAACTGACTCTATATTCCCTAATTGATATATATAATAATTATTTTCATATAATTTCTTAATAATATCCACTAAAGCTTTATCCATTCCCAAATTTGCTAAACTTATCCATAATCTTTTTTTATTTACTATATTATATACCTTCTTTATATCTATAAAACTCATATATTACTGTTTACCTGAATTCCTACTCATATCCATAAGTTGTGTAACTACAAATAAACTATCTCCTATATGCCTATCTAATTTAAAACCTCTTTGCATTTCCCCAACTACATTATTCTCTTCCATCCATTTTACATTTCTTCTAGCCACCATATATGAGAAAACTTTATATATAACTGATGTTACTGCTATCGGTCTATAATTATTTAACTTTCTATTATCCTTATCCTTTCCTTTAAATAATAATCTTACTCTTGTATTACTGATGTGATGTGATGTATTTGGCTTCTCCTTAAACGAAGTCAAGAATATCTCAGCAATTATGCCCAGATAAACCTGTTAGCCATTTTATTTTCCATTACCCACTCTTAAGTCTTCCCATATTCTGCCCCATCCCATTTCCACAACATAAACTTTGTCAACTCTATGGCCTTTATATCTAAATCCACCTTATCTCTCTGCAAACCCAACCTAAAAACTAATAACTCACTTTCTCTATAGTCACTTTGTTCATGTCTATTTTCCCATAACTTCATTATCTGTACCCTTTCTGCTTTCAAACATTTACAATCAATCAACAGGTGCCTAATATTTTCTATATCTTCCTTACACAATCTGCACCCTAAATTATCCATGGTTTTTCATTTACATGTATATTCTCTTGTTGCTAAAGATCCCGTTTGAGCCTTAAATAATAAACTACTTTCCTTACTATTATCATAAATTAACTCGCATCCAATATTCCGTTTACTTCTATATATATTTAAACTCTTCTTACCCTCCATACTAGTACTCCATCTCTCCAACTCCTTATTTTTTATTAATGCTTCTATTCTTTTATCCCATTCCTTACCACTATAACACTCAACAATCATTTTAACACAATTATCCCACCTTTTATACAAGTATACTGATATAAATTCTTTATCCAAATCTTTCGCATACCACATTACCTTTCTCACCCATCTTGTTACCTGCCCTTTACTCATAATCAAATTGAACACTATTTTTGCTATTCTTTTACTATCCATAAACTGCAAACTACCAAACATTTTCATTTTACTTTTTGCATCTCTCATATAAAAACTTGACCATCCCATTTCTTCTTGAATTGCCTTCTTTGCTGTCCACATCTCTGCATCTAATGCATGTCGTCCTACTTCCATTTGTAATTTCTCTAAATAATCTAAAACCCTTTTACTAACACATAATGCATCATTACCATATGTTAACCCTGCTACTGCAACTCCCTTCCATACTATTCTAGCTACATCATATTTATTATATGAAAATACTGTTAGTTTCTTTACCAAACCCTTTCTTTTCTTTGCTTCATTTATCAATTTTTTCTCCCATTTATCCAAGCAATTGATTACATAGGATGATTCCCAAATACCTATATCTATCCACCACACTTATCTTTATATCCCCCAATAAAAATTCTACATCTTCTCTTTCCCCAGTATTAACCATCATTATATTTGATTTTTTTTCATTAAATTTAATCCCCATCTCTTTACCCACCCTTGCACATGTCCTCAACCAAATTTTCATATCTTCTCTTCTTTTTGCAAACAAAAAGATATCATCTGCAAAAAAAAAAGACCCGACAAAATATATACTCCCTTGCCACCTATTAATGGTATCTCTACCCCTCTTTCTATTGCTTTCTCCATTTCACTCAAAACCAACAAAAACAAAATAGGTGACATAGGGCATCCTTGCCTTAATCCCACCCCATTTTTAACTTTAACTGATTCTATATCCCCTAACTGGTAAGTATAATAATTATTTTCATATAATTTCTTAATAATATTTACTAAAGCTTCATCCATTCCCAAATTGGCTAACCTTACCCATAATCTATTTCTGTTTACTCTATCATATGCTTTCTCTACATCTATAAAACTCATATATAATTATCTACCTGAATTTCTACTCATCTCCATAAGTTGTGTAACTACAAACAAACTATCTCCTATATGCCTATCTGTAGTAAAACCTCCTTGCATTTCCCCCACTAGATTATTCTCTTCCATCCATTTTACAACTCTTCCAACTACCATATATGAGAAAACTTTATATAAAACTGATGTTACCAATATTGGTCTATAATTATTTAACTTTCTATGATCCTTACCCTTCCCTTTAAATAATAATCTTATTCTTATATTACTCCAACTAACCAGAAAAACTGTCTTCTGTGCCATTTTATTAAAACATGATAATAACTTTGCTTTTTCTTTATGCCCTAAATTCATTACCATCTCTGCTGCCCATCCATCTAAACTTCTTGCCTTTCCACTTTTCAATCTTTTTCCTGCCTCATTCAATTCATTTTTTGTGAACCTAATATTCCCATTACTAACTGCTTTCATTTTTTCTATCACTACTTCCTTCACATCTAACATCTTTTCTATATCCATTACATATCTATTTAAGATTCTCTCTACCTCTTCTCTAGAGCTACACTCTAGTCCCTCATCATCTAATAATACTATATCTCTTTCCCCTACATTTCTCCTTTTAATGTAATTCCAAAAATTTTTACTACCATCTCTTCCACTTTTATTAATATCCTCCAACGATTTACTATTTAACTTCATCCTCTTTCTATAATTATCCATTTTAGCCAACTTCTTCTTTTCTAAGTACTTTCTCCATTTAGCATTAATATCATTTTCACTTTCTTTGTTCTTAATAGCACACTTATATTCTCTGCATGCTTTTTTCTCTCTTTTACACTTTTACTAACTCTCATTTTTTATTACTTTTATTCTTCTGCATATTCTCAACTAAAACCCTATTTGCCACTTTTTCTATTTCACCACACCAGTCCTCATACTCATCCCCATCCAAATGCTCCATGGTTTCTTCAACTTTTATTTTATATCCTTCCAACTTATTCTTATCATTCACTCTCCATCCACATCTTTCACTATTATTTCTACCTGTATTTCTAGTCTCCATCACATTACTAACCATTTCTATTACAATAAAATTATGATCACTATTACATACTCTCTCTTCATTATCAAACACCTTAATTTTTCGTATTTTATTCATTCACTCTTTCACTACCAATACATAATCGATTGTGTGATTTACATTATTTCTAGACCATGTGTATTGTCCCTCATACATATTTGATATGTTCCCAATGCTCAAATTTACTCTTTGACAAAATTCCTTCAAAAACTGACCATTCATATTATCTACATCATCAATTTCTTCAATATGTCCATTCATATCCCCTATAACCATTATTCTCTTCCCCTTTTCTTTAAAAGTTTGTATATCCTTAACTAGGCATTCATATATACTACTATTCCACTCCATTACAGTTTGACTATCTCCAGTAGCTATATATACTACAGCCACAATCCATTCTTGTCTACCCAACCTTATTTCAAACCACAAATGCTCTTGACATTTAACAATATTTAAATATTTCCTCGATATAACACCTATACTACCACCCCTTTTTTTCTTTTTCTTTTCTGTTTACACCCTGCTATACCACCTCTTCCAAAATAGGTTATTCTTCTTCTCTTAGATGAGTTTCCACTACTGCTAATACCTCCAGCTCTTCATTTTCACTTGCTTTATTTAATACCAGCCACTTTTCTGGTCTCCTACCACCTTTCATATTCAAAAACCCAATTTTAACAATTTTTTCTTTCCTAACTATTCTTTTATAAATTCTTCTGATTCTTTCTTCTCCATTACATTTATAACAAACTTTCTTACCATTAATCTTACAAAACCATTCTCTCTCCACATCTACTATATCTAAATCAACCATCTTTTTTAAATTTCTTATATCCCCTCCATTCATCTTGTTTTTGATAATATTACAATTTAAAAGCCCACTCCCCTTTAAAAGTTTCCCGAATTACATTCTTTAAATATCAAACTCCCTAAAACTTCACTTTCTTGTTTTTCTAAGTGCAATCCATCTTTACTATACAACTCCCTCTTTCCAATAAATCAATCCCATACATCCACAAACACATTATTTCTCTCACACAATTTTTTTACTCTCTCATTTATAGAACATGCTCTATCTAACAAATACCTCTTATCAAATCTTGATAATACTCCAACTACCCCTACTCTTCCTTTAATCTCCCTCAAATTTCTAATCAATTCTACATACTCATCCATTACTCTCTCTGATGGCTCTAACAAATTATTAGTCCCTACCATAACATATACATCTCTACTAACTAGCTTTTTTACTTTATCTGTCACATCCCTAATTTTTTTTCCAGGCATACATACTCTAACATACCTGCTTCTATTTTCCCTTGCAATTATATCCCACATTCTCTTGTTAGTGAATCTCCTATCAACACTGTCTCATAATCTACTTTCTCTACTCCATCTCTAACCTTGTCTACCATCTTCTGGACCTCCTTATCCATTTCTTTCTTATCATTTCTACTCAATAATTCCCTTATCTTCTCACACTTTGTCTCTAACAATTTTAATTTTACTTCTACATCCTTCACTTCTTCCTCTATCTTACTTATTCTCTGTCTAACCATCTCCATTGCATTATTACTTTCTCCACCCATATGTCCTGTCACTCCACTAAAACTATACTCTGCCCTATCTTCCTTAACTACATTTTGCTCCCTCTCCTTTGACTTTCTCTCTAGACTACCTACACTTAAAAACCACTGTCTTACCTCTTTAATCACATTTAGACACTGACTACATAAACAGAAACCTGCCACATCCTTCCTATTCTTATTCAAACATTTCAAATGATAAACCTCAGCACACACTGTACATTCTACTAATGCTCTTCTAATTCCTTTCTGCCGATCGTATATACACTGTGCCATACAAATGCAATCCATATTCTTATTTTTCAATTCACCTATTGTATATTTGACTTTATAATGCCTCTCCTATTCTTCAAACACACTTATATGGAAAAATAAAAACTTTTTAACTTTTTCCCAAACTTTATCAAACTATAACCACTTATTTTCTAACATTAGGCTTCCCAAATGTTAACTTTTTTATCAAAATAAATGTCTCTTTTAAAATTTAAAAAACCTTCAATAACAAACTTAACTAAAACAAATTAAACTTACATACAACTTTTTTATAAGTACCTCTTTATAATACCTCTCCTATTCTTCACACACCCTTATACAGAAAAAATAAAAACTTTTTCCCAAACGTGATCAAACTATAACCACAACCACATGTTTCCTAACGTTAGGCTCCCAAATGTTGCCTTATTTCTCAAAATAAATTTCTATTTTGAAATTTAAAAAACTTTCAGTAATAAACTTAACTAAAATGAATTAAATTTACATACAACTTTTTTATAATTATCCTTACACTAACACACATTCACCAAGAACAACTTTTTTTAAAAAAAAAAAAAAACTACTATATGGCAAATGAAAATCTTTCAAACAGTTAAACACAAAAAATTTTCAATCTTTCAAATAACTCACTCTCTCAATCACAATTTATACTTTCATCCACAATCAATAGTCTTAAATTGCTGCTCTCAAAAGATAAATTAACACTTAAACAACATTAAACCAAATAAAAATTTTAAAAAATTTTCTACTTAGCTTTTTGTCTTATTCGTGTCATCTATTAGAAAAAAAAAAGTGGTGGCGCCCTCTGTGATCAGAGATGGAGTGAGTGACTGTTACTATATATATATATTAAAATCCAAAAGCTAAATTTGTCAATAATATAATCAAAATTGCCCAAATTCAAAACTAAAGCAGACTAGCAGAAAAAAACTTTAAGCACAACCAATGCTTTCATTGCTACAAGGAGAACATTATGTTCAAATGTTGCTATAGTTATTCAAATTCTTTAGTTTGCATTTATGCATCTTTAATTTGTTTTAATATATTATTTACTTCTTGTTTTAAATAAGGACTTTGCATTTTATTTTCATCATCAACATTCTGAGTCATTAATGAGGTCATATACGAGTAATTTAATCATCCCAATTTGTGGTGTATATATTTAAATGTGATAATTAAGCAAATATTGTTCATGTTAAACTTTTCATGATAGCTCATTTGCACTCCAGTCCTAGATTTGCTTATGTGCTAAGAAATATGCATTAAATATAATCACAAAATACCCATTTACATTCAGTCATATTCAAAAAACATTATCATACAAATGTATAAGTATTTATGATATTGAAAGCTCTGAGAAATATTATATAAATTATAGTATTATTTTCTTTGCTGTGATATTTCACTAACCACACACATTTGCTTATTGATTAATTATATTTTATTCCAGAAAGATGGTGATTGGTCATTAATAATATTATAATACAATGTCTGTATTTCTTCAAATCAATATACTTAATCTTATAATTAAATATTTATAAATACAGTAATCAGATATATGTAAAGTATAACTTTAAACATTTTATCCACTTAGGAGCACTTTTGATTATCCTTGTAATCTTTGTCAACTAACTTTTTGAAAGGCTAACCTTCCCACAATTCTGTGATTTTAACACTTGCTGCCTGCCTGTTGATTAAGTCTTGTTTGTATTTTATATTAGCATAGCCTCCTTTATTTTCATTTTATTGTTATTTTTTTCAATTTGCAATAATTTTATGTTATTATAATTGAAGTTAAACCATAAAAACACAACTTACTATGGATGTTTTTTATGACAATAAATCCTCATAATAAGTCGTGTATTGATAATTTTAACTTCAATTATAATAATGTAAAAGTATTGCAAATTGAAAAAAATAACAACAAAAGGAAAATAAAGGAGGCTATGCTAATATACAAATACAAACAATACTTAATCAACAGGCAGCAAACGTTAAGATCACAGAATTGTGGGAAGGTTAACCTTTCAAAGTATTACTTGACAAAGACTACAAGGATAGTCGAAAGTGCTCCTAAGTGGATAAAATTTTTAAAGTTATACTTTCCTTATATCTGATTATTGTATTTATAAATATTAAATTGTAAGATTACATATATATATATATATGAATGTTCTTTTATTAATCAATCTCATAGTGACCAAATAGTTATTTGCTATAACCTTAGCCGTAACAAATCTGAAAGTGATTTCATTGAAACATTAGCTATTTAAACAAAAACTAATAAACTATAACATCCAAAAAGATTTTAATTTCATTTATATATGGGGTGTGTATGAGAAAGTAATTTACAGTCGTCAAAATTGAACTAATTCTAATAAAATATTTATACTTACCCTTATTTGATTAGTTTAAATATGAAAATAATTTTTAAAATCACATTTATTTGACTATTTATATATAAAATTTGAACAAATATTTAAAAGCAGTTTCTATATTTTAAATATGTTTTATAAAAAGAATAAATAATCAGCAGAAAAAAAATGTAAATTATTAATGAATATTGTTAATTTATTATTTTAACGAAAATCAATAGAAAAGCACGAAAAAATTATTGACAATGATATTTTTGTTGTTTGCTCGACAAATTACAATAAGTATTTTTTTTTTTTACCTATTTATTTATTTATCAATTTATGCAACCTTCTACTTCTATCTATCTATTTATACTTATCTATATATATCTACCTGCTTTAATATATGTATATTAGTCTTGTATTGGTGGTCGAGAGGTCAGAGCGACTGCCTTGCACTTGCAGGCAGTTGCCCGGATTGCGGGTTCGCATCCCGGCCGATGCTATGACACTTAATAAAAATATATATGTATATTAATAATAAAACTGTATTTTTTGGAAGATTTGATAATTATCCAAAATTAATATAAATAAACAAATAAAAAGCAATCGGATAAAATTCAATACACGTTTTAGCAAAATTGACTATTCACAGCTTAAATGTCATTCTGCATATTATAATTTGTCTCTTATCTCGTAAACAAGAATAGTTATTTCAACTCCCGAAACATTAACTAACAAAAAGAAAACGTTAATAACAAATAGTTTAAAATTAATTGTGCGGCGGTTGCAGGAATTAATTTGTGAAATATACTCCGCTTTTTACATTTTACAGTAGTGGGTTTTTTTTTTAAATCTATATTTACAGCAAACTTTTTTCTGAAAGACTTTAACATGTTGTATCATTTTCAATCTGTATTTTAATTTATCATTAGTTAAATTAGCTCAAAAAAGACAATTTATATGATGCCATCGATTTTAAGTGTATTTGCGATAATCCCAAAGACAAACTTTTAAAAAAATCGTGCTCAAGTTCGCAATTTTATTTAAATAGATAGTTATTATTTATTCTCTTCATATGTCCAATTAAGACGAAAATGCATAAATTATAATGATATTGAGGTTTAGAAATGACATTTAAGTTAAACAGCAATTTACACCTTAATAAAACGAAAAATAAACAAAACGGAAGCGCACATTATTTTTTGATTTGATTCTATGTCACAAGCAGCAAAAAATTCAGTAAATGGTAAATGAAGTCCTTGTTTTTTTCTTTACAAAAGGAAGCTTATGAAGAAATGTTTTTCTAGATTGAAGATGAAAAGTATGCAACTATTAGGACAAAAGTTAAATTGTTTTAAAAAGAATCTATCTATTTTTTAAAGACATTTTTTTATATAATTATAAATTAATAAATAATTGAAACAAAGAGAATAGTTGAAATATTAAAATTTAAAAAAAAATCTCTTTTCGTGTTTGTAATTTAATTTTTACTAAATATTAACAATAGTATTTCTTTAGAAGAATAAAAAAAAATTAAAAACTTATTTGAATGTTTATATAAATTTCAGTTACGCTTCAATAGTACACATATACACATATAATATTTTGCAATGATAAACTTTCTGAGTACCAACTACATTAAATTAAATTTTAACTTTTACGAAATAAAAGTCAGTTTACAAATTATCAAATAAAAAATCAATCCATTTTTTTTTGTGGACCATTATTTTATACATGATTATTAACTAGGTCAGCAAACGTTCAATGCATAGAGATGTTTATTCATAGAATCTACTTTATACATAGAGTTTAATTTTACATGATAAATTTATTTTAATAAATGATTTTTTTCTATGGTGCACGTTTTTTCATACTTGCATTCCAATATATAATATATAGTGGGTTTGAACTCAGACTGTCACATGACCCTTAAACTATCCATGCTTTCTCATACTGCTGACACACTTGATCACATACATGCGAAAAGATAAATAATAACCAATATATGTATTTCGTGCTAAACCAGCACTCGTCAGTTGGCCCAGATTATCATCTCCACACATATATACAATCAATGCTCAACTTATATTAAGATAATCACTCTTCATACTTTATGTCAATGTCAAATGGTAAGCTCTTTTCATATAATTATGTAATACTGAAAAACTTGAGATTTGCAAGCTAATATGAAAAGGTATTAAAAAACAAATTGTATTTAATATCACTAAGCTAGTTTTTAGTGGATTCTTGCCAGAATCAAAGTGAATGATCAAATCTCACATTTGAGAGTTGAAATATATAATGGTGGAGAAATATGTAAATGTGTCCCAGTATACAGATTATGTGTTCTGTTTTTTGATCCTGGAATGCAAGAGTCTTTTTCAGTTAATTGAATGAGAGTCCCTTGCAATTGCCCATGTCTCTTTAAATTTTTCTTTTTCTATTATCCTTTTCTGTGCACACTGTTTCAACATTAGTGGGGGGAAATATATGTTTTATAGCCATCTCATGTTCAACAAAAATAGACTAGTGTTTGTGACTTAGTTTTGTTTTTATATAAATAGGTGTGCTGGCCAATTCTTGTCAACATGTTAGTGCATGATTCTCCATTGTACACTGTACTGCAGGCAGGGGCAGAGCATGAGAACTTATATATGATTTAGAGAGCATGTTCAAAAGTAGTTTTATCTTGGTGTTATTTAACAGATTGTTGAGAAAGGAAGGTGATCTAAAGCCCATTTTGAATGTGCCTATGCATATTTTTCAGAGTTTTGTTAAATTATGAGAGATATAAAGAATACTGATCAATGGTTTAGCCAAATTGTTATCATTAGGAACTTTGTAAATGCTCTTACAATTTTTTCTACTATTTTTAATTAATTTAGTATAAATACATCCAATGTCAATCAAATCTCTAACATATTATTCAATATTAGTTTTTCTGTCCACCTCATTTTTGCATAATTTTCTGTATCTGTGTAAGAAACCCTTAAGAGCTGTCATTTTGTGTTTGAATGGAACATTTAATTGGGGATAGATAACTCCTCGAAATTGAAGTGGTTTTACATTCATTTTAAAATTGCACATGTCTTTGTTCCTTTGGATATGTAAGTTCAAAATCTTTATACTTTGATTTATGTCCTCCTCTTCAGATGTCCATTTGAGAAGTGATATTTTATCTATTTCTGCATGAATATTATTTTGAATAGAACTGACACAATTTTATTATTCCAAATCATGAAAGTATTGACTTGAATGTATCTAAATGGATTATTTTATACAGAATTAATCCATTTCAGAATAAAAAATAATTTACTTTCACGGAATATAATAGTTAACACACTTTATATTACTGCAGTGAACATTTTAAACTGATTCATCTATTTTGCACATGGATTTTATTATTAGTTATTTTACAATCTTTTACAATAAAACAAAAATAAATAAAGTGCTAACTGATAGAAGATTCTTTGGCTTATCTTTGAGGATTAAGAAACTGGGCAGTGATATTTCTAACATCCATTATGTATGTTTACATCAGTACAGTTATTACAATGTATTTCTCCATATTGTAAATGAAAATATGTGAATGGATAACAAATATATATTAGTCAGTAATTTTGACTTTGAGTTTAAAATTAATGAAAACTCTATTTTTCTTCTCATTAGCCATATAACAGTTAACTAAAACGTGTTGTTTTTTTAAGAACGGGATGTATATGTAAGTAAATGAAGATTGTAGAAATTTATAATCATAGTAAATAAAACGAAATTATGGCATTGCTTTCCAGTAGACAAACAATAGATGATAACCAAAGTCAAAGGGCTTTAATACCTACCTGTTTGAAAACTATTATTGCTACTCAATGCCATTTTTATTTAGGTATCTACAACTGCAGAACACTTTCAGATAATGAAAGATTTCAATAATTGGAAGAGATCATGTCTAATATTAACGTAGACATTGTTCCATCCTATAAAGCTAAAAAATGTGAAGTATCACTTGCTTGAAAATTTGACTTGAATAGTACTACAAAGGCACAAGTATTGAAACACAATAGGATTGGAACACATATAAATAGAAAATGGATCAATATGTAAAATAAGATAGAGAGATAAGATTATTTATTCAACTTAATGGAAAATAACAAATGGAAATTATTCAGGTTTATATCCCAAGAAGTTTTCATTATAATTAAGAAGAGGAATTGTGTATAGATTAATAAAATGCTTTTCATCTTATCCAACAGTAGTTAAATTTGTCATGGAGGCTTTGTTTCTTATTTTGGAAAATGATTTAATGATAAAAAATGCAATGAGAAAGTGTAGCTCATACATGAGAAAGGATACAGATTGGTGAAATTTGCATAAGATTATGTATTATGAATTATCTTTTTAAGAAAGTTGTTAAGCAGTAATGGACATATAAATATGTAAATGAGGTGTCAAAAAAATTAGATAATAATTTGGCTTATAGAAAATGTGTATTTCAAGGCATTTTGTCAAATAGAGGTAATGATTAAAATATATATGAAAAAATGTAAAATTAAGTACTGTAGTTAATAAAAAAGTAAAAAAAAATTGTCTTGTATTATTTTTTTTCAAATATTTTAAATTTTTTATTAGTCATACTTTATTTCTTTATTTTTTTAATGCAAATTTTTAAGTAATTTTTCCTTGTTACTTTGCTTTTATGCCGATTTCTGAAAATTACAGAACCTATCCCCCACTTTTCAAGGCAAGTTAAGTTTATTTTTGTGCATTTTCTTTTGTGCACATTTTCTGAGGAACTTATCTACCACATAAAATGAGACCCAGGTATATATGTGTACTGAGTAATGCTATTATTTGATTAAAACAATTTATTTTTTGATTTTAAATTGTTCATCAAATAAGGTTTTTTATCTATGTATATAGATGAAAATGGTGAGCCAGTTTTTATTTATATTCTATTTAAATATTGTTCTTTTTTTTTGTTTTGTATTAAATTTTGATAGTTAAGTTTTTATTAACATAACATATTTGGTTTGAATAAAATATATTATTTTATATTTAGTTAGCATTTAGTTATCTGCATATCTCACTCAACACAAATTTGAATTATTAATATTATTTTTATTATTTACCACTTACCTCAGAAATTGAAAAATATTTTATGAAAAATATTTTAAGTTGATATCACAGTAAGATCTTATTCAGAATATTCTTTTTAATAAAGTGAGATATAAGGCAAATTTGAATGGAGCCTTATAAAATACTCAGTTTAAGATAGTTTTTCAGATTATTATAGTGTATTTGTAGATAGAAAATATGATAATATAGCTAATAATTATATGTTTGGTCCCTTTTTTAATAATACAGGGTTTTGTACCAGTGTATGTATGATTATTTATTGTGGCTTGAAATAATTCCACACATGATTTGCATATCTGGTAGTATTTTAGATTTGGCACACCACATGTGAGAGTAGTCATAGTTAAAACAATTTAAGGCAAAATCAAAATGTAAATTTTATCATACAGTAGTTTGCATATTGAAATAGCTGCCCTGTTCAGTGAATAATGATGACCTATGCATGGCTAAGTAAGAATTTTAATGTCTAAGTTTCTACTGCTAATTGTATAATCTACATACTTTTTATTTCTGAATTATAGAAATGTAATTGTCAAGGTTATTCAGATGGCTTATTAATTATTATTTGTTTATTTTTTTCTCATAATAAATTCAGTGTTGAAATACCACTTACAGCATTTGGATAGCATCATATTCTATTGAGTTCATTCTTTTTATATTATCAGTTTTAAATATTTTGTTGAATTTTATACGTTATGACCTGTAGCTATTTTTCTCATCATCATTTCTTGTACTCATTCAATTGTTTCTTTTTTCTTTAAAGTTTTAATGAATCTTACCATCTAACTTGTGTTCATTTTTAAACATTCCCAAAAATGTGCATCATCATCTATCCATCCTACAACAACTTGTTTCTTTTCAGAAAACTTCTTCATTTCTTCCTGAATTTGTTAATGTCCTTTTTGCTTCTGTGCTTATCTTATAAGTTCCAGGTTTTATTTTCAATTTTAATTACTTTGTGGTATTTGTTTGAATGTGTGTGATGATGACATTTGGTTTCTATTTATATACAGAAATATTTGTATTATTTAATATTAAATATTGAATGTCGTTAAAAATAACTTTATTTAAATTTTTCAATAACTTCCCATTATTAGTAATCTCACACAATTTAGTATATACACAAACTTTTGAGGGATATTATGTTTTATTTTTCATACATTTCTGGAAGTACTAGCATGAGAAACGACCCTAGATCTTCAGATTTTTGAATATTAAATTTTAATATAATGCTGTAATCAACTGAGCTAACCTGCTAAAGGCAACTGTGAGTAGAAATTTCATATACTTACCTATAATATTTGTTCTCATTTCTCCATTTTTCCTCAAGAGCAAATTTAATTAGTGGTTTCAAGATCCCAAATGTAGATACAGTAGGCTGCCTTATGGGATGCTTCATTGAATTTTTTTTTACTTTTTCCTCTCTATCAGACATTTTTGTAATTTCCCAATTGAGCATATGTTTATTAGATTCACACATGGTATGCTACTTTAGTCACATCTACTGACCTGTTTTTTTTAATCATCAGTTTGTGCTTTTGCAATAGCTTTTCAATGATATGACTGGTCTTGCCAATGTATGTTCTTCCAAATTCATGCAGTTAAAAATCATTTATACTTGTGTGATACTATTAATAGTTGAATATAATTGAAAAATGTAAATAAAGTCACATTTTTGTAAAAACATTCAATATTTAATATTACATAATGAAAACAGTCCAATATATAAATACACTTATTATGTATATGTTCTGGTCATGTTAAAATTCTACTTGCTCTATTTCTCATATGTTTCAGTAATCTTCTCTTATTCTATCACAGTCTTCTCACAACATATTTTAAATTATTAGATTTTTTTATTGATATTTTTTCATATTTACACCTATTATATCTTTATTTTTACATCTTCAATTAGCTTCTCTGAGTCATTTTCAACTCCTTTTAAAATTTTATCCAATTTCTTACAGTTTTTATTTATATTTTTAATATTATTGTTTGTGTTTGTTTGTTTTCTTTCATCTTGTTTACACACTCTTAACTACTGTCTCTTGACAATTTCTTTATATTTTAGATATACAAAATTAACAAAGTGTATGACACACTTGAATGAGAAGCTATAAAGATACACAGAAATTATTACATGCTAAGCGCTTTCGAGGCCTTTTGCCTCATATTCATAGCGGTACTGTGAGCTGCAGAAGGAAGCTCACAGTACCGCTATGAATATGAGGCAAAAGGCCTTGAAAGCGCTTAGCATGTAATAATTTCTGTGTATCTTTATAGCTTCTCATTCAAGTGTGTCATACGCTTTGTTAATTTTGTGTATTAAATTATCGAATGAGAAGTCTTAAAATCTTTAATATTTTATATTTTAGACTAATTTTTGGATATTTTAATCTCTCTTTTTTGCATAAGTTAGCTTCTATAACCATATAGATCAACATTTGCAGTAGCTTATCCATATATGTTTTCATAATTTGCCTTTCTTTAATATCTCATTCCTTTCCTTTTTATGTTCTTTTTTTTAGACTTCCTGTTCTAATTCTATTTGATGTTTTGCAATTTCTGAATGATATTGATTTATTATTTTTCATTGGATCTAATGTTTTTTGTGTAACTTACTATAACTTCTTAATTGCTTTTATTGATTTTAAATTTTAATTAGAAATGTGCTGTATACTATCTGTTCTATCTCCAGAATTTCCTTTTTACTTAAAAAGTTTTTTTAACTCTCCTGCATAATATTGATATATATTTTAAACATTTATTCATATTTTTATAATATCTTTATTAGATTTCATATTTATTTATATAACATGTGTATAAATGCAAATATATATATATATAATCGCAGGGAAATCAAGTCATATATCACATGACTTAATTTATAGATATATATATATATATATATATAGTGTCTGTATGTATATTACAACAGTAAATTATTATTAACATAATTTGCCTAATGTGTTGGGCTTGCCAAATATTGTAATAGTATATGGTTGATTATGCTTATAATAAGTTATTAAGCTAGACTACATGATAGGAAGTTAAATTCTTTAAATGCAAAAATGTACTAGAATCATAAGACATGATAAATTTAGAGACAATGGGCATTTTATTGAATCCAAAATACATTTGATAAAATAAATAATATAAATGATTATTAAACCTGATCATAACTAAAATAAAGTGTATTTAAGTGTATATTTATGGGTTTATATATATATATTTAATAAAAAAAAAATTCCAAATGTATAACATAATATGTAATACTAATTTTTTTAAGGATATCATAGCTAAATTATATCAATTTTTTAAATAAATGTTTATTTAAAAATATCAGGGTAAAGTAAATTAAATATGTGTTAGCAGTTTATGTATTTTATATGTGACCCAAATAAATAAATAAATGATAAGTGTTATAATCTTATATAAAAAAATAAATACAAACGCAAGTTTAAATAATAAATAAATTCAAATTTTATTTACATTAAATAATAATATTAATAAATGAGTTTTTACTTTAACGTATGACTGGTTATTTGTTTATTATCTCTAGCTTCTTGTATGTAACATTTTAAAAATATACTTTTACATATGCAGGCAGAAACCCAGCATACTATCTTTATTTACTATATCTAATTTTTTTATAAATAGTAACGAAGGTTGTATTTAGTAAGCATAAAGTTGCTTACTATTGAATAAATTTTTAAAAAATCAAGAGTATATTTTTTCAGGTATATTTAGATCAGTACAACTAAACCTTAATATATTTCTATAAATATCAACTTCTAAAAAACACTATAACACCAATTCTATATGCTATGCCAATTTATTGATTTAAATACAGAAATTATACATATGCACAGACTTCTTAATTTACTATTTAATAAGAGGAATGCATTTCAATAATGTAATTTTCACTACAGCATTCTCATACAAGGTAGAGACTGTTTTCTATATGCTTTTTAGACATTGTGGAGGGAGTAATCATAAACATATGATGAAAGACATGCAGATTAAATCAAGTCTCTATCTTGCATATGAATTATATAGTAAAAATTATACTACAGAACTATTATCTATTATTGGATAATTTATAGTCTAGTGAATGACTAATAAAAATTATTAAGAGAAATGCATCTCTTAAAAAATATATGTAAAGATAAAACCACTATTTCTACATATAAAAGATTATCTTCATAAATGTTAGAATAACATCTCAATTTTAATCTTAACAACAAATAGCTATTACCTTAAAAAGATTTAATCATTAAAATTCACTTCACCATTGAAAACATGCCATGTGTAAATTAAAAACTAAGTTGTCATAAAACAAATTTTAATTTAATGCAACCTTTGTTAAATTTAAATTTCGTTCATCCAAGATTAATTCTTTCATACAAAATAAATGCAATATATGAAATACAATTTTATGTCATTAAATAAATGCATGCATCTATTCTTAACACTTGCATGCTTTGGGGGGGGGGGATAAAACATTCTTTCATGATAAAATAATATTAAAAATAAATAAATAAATTACATACATTTATCATGTCATTTTTTAAAATATATATATATATTAGTATTTTTAGTTCTATTTTTAAATATAATTTGTAGTTGTCCCTAAATGTGTTGTCTCACCTCAGTTCATAAAACAGATAGAGAAAGTCGAAAATGAATCTGGTAACTAAACTTAACACATCCTGCATGTGGATTTAACTTTATTTATTAAACAGAGTTCCAATTTATTAATAATTTACATATATATTGAAACAGAAACTCTCTTCCACGTATATATTCAAAAGACCCCCCCCCCAATTAAAAAGACTAGCATGATTTGTTGTTAAAAAAAGATAAAAAGAACTTAATAATGTTTAAGGAAAACTAAACATTTGAAATAACAAAGAAATCATGAAAATTGACCACAATAAAAGAAAAGATAATTTGGTCAAATTAAAAAGAAAATAAATATGTTTCAATGTGCAATTAAAGGAAGTATAAATCTTTCCTTATTAAAATTCATCAATTCAAAAAAGAAAAGCAATAAAGTAAAAACAAAAAAAATATATTTAAACATTAAAACAAAAGATAAGCTTAATTTGTATTTCAGAAAAATAATTTGTAAGGCAAAATATCTTAGGTGTTAAGTCAATGCTCCAGGCAAAGAAATTTTAAATTAATTAGAAATTCGAAAACACATAGACAGATAATTGAAAACGGTCTTCTACTGCCAAAAAGAATAGCCAATGACCTGGAGGAAATGGCACGAACATGGATGAAAACACACACCAACATGAATTCAAGCAAGCATCATGTAAAGTGAATCCATTCTGATGGGCAGAGAGAGTATAAATAGGCTGGAAAATTCAGATTATTAGAGAGAGAGAATAGTTTTTTTATCAGTTGTATTGGATAAAACAAGCAGAGAAAGTATAAATAGGCTGGAAAATTCAGATTATCAGAGAGTGTTTGTTTTTATCAGTTTTATTAAGTAAAGAAAGAGAGAAAAATCAAATATATCCATGAAGAAACAATTTAACATGGGCGGTTAGCTCGCTTTTTCTTTCTATCTACGATCATGAAGTAAGCTCCAGTCTCAGTCTACAGTGCCATTCATCAAGCCCCATTATTATTGAAAGAAACAAGTCAAAAGGTAAGCATTAAAAATAATAATAATTCAATTATTAATTCTGTAATAAAGTTTATAATAAAAAATTAATGGAGTAATATGAAAACATTAATTGTGTCCTATATGAAAACAATTGTGTTTTATATTCAAAATTATAAATGCTCTACCAACACGGAAATGCTGATAACAAACTTATATGTCTATGTTAATTGAAAAATAAATATCTGAGCTATATATCAGAATAATTATATTAAGATTATAAATGAAACTGCTGATAAGCTTATGTGTAAAAACATACATCTGTGGCTGACCAAATAACAAATATTCATGCTATATGAATTACAAATGCTTACATGCATATTGATTGTGTCTGAATAAAATAATGAAACTTTCACATATAAATGCACATTTATACTTGACTGGATTATAAATAGTCCATAAATTCAGAATTGCTTATATTACCTGTTTACCTACCTGTGATAAATTTAAAAATAATGAAATGCGATATGAATTATTAATGCTTACATGCATATTGGTTGTGTCTGAATAAAATAATGAAACTTAGGTGTATAAATGCACATCTATACTTGACTGGATTATAAATAGTCCACAAATCCGGTATTGCTTATTTTACCTGTTTACCTACTTGTGATAAATTTAAAAATAATGAAATGCAATATTAATTACAAATGCTTACATGCATATTGGTTGTGTCTGAATAAAATAATGAAACTTATGTGTATAAATGCATATCTATACTTGACTGGATTACAAATAGTCCACAAATCCGGTAATGCTTATCTTACCTATTTACCTACCTGTGATAAATTAAAAAAAATGAAATACTATATAAATCACAAATGCTTACATGCATATTGGTTGTCTCTAAGTAAAATAATGAAATGTATATGTATAAATACACATCTACACTTGACTGAATTATAAAAGCTTCACAAATCTGGAATTGCACATCTTATCTGTTTACCTACCTAAAAGGATATACAGATATGAAACAAATAGTTAAAAATATTTATGAAGTAATGGTAGACATCTACTTGATAAAAGACCTTTTGACTTCTTCACACAAGATAAATTGAAATGAGCCTTCATTTGAAATAAATGACGAACTTTATTGGAAGGCCTTATCAATATCATTGTTAATAAAACTGATGTTACTTAAAATTAGCTGTAGTTGTTCATGTTGCATCACTTGTCATTAATTGCTTTTGTTCACAAGAATCTCATGCCTCCTGAGCTATGTCTGGTATAACTAGATCTAGGTAAGTCAGGTTGTAATGAGATGGAACCCTAGTGGCACTGTTTGGGAAACCAAACAGAAATTTCTAGGTGTTTCCAGTCTTTATGATGCTACATCCTCTGATGAGCAGAAGATATTGTTATAGGGGGGTGATATCAGTATTGGGGAAAGCCAATCGATGGTTCCTTCCTACAATATCTCATCAGGAAATTGTTATAACCAAGGTAATAAAGAGCTGTACAGTGGTCCAGTTCCATTTGGTTACCCATATTGGATGCCATTTATAGTGGGATGGAGGTATTGAAAGAATGGGTTTGAACTGGGGTGATGGCAAAATTATAATCAACCCCATGCAAACAAATAATAAATCAATAGTTTACAAAGTATATATAAGTAATATAATATTTTATAAGAGCATGAGATTTGAGAATCTCTGAGATCATTGAAAAATCAGCAGAGCAACTAAAATATACATCAATCATATATCAACTAGCATTATAAAAAAGTAAATATCAGTAATACTCAAAATAAACCATTCATCATCGTCAATGGTCCACAATAAAATAATCAGTACAATAAATCAGAATAAAATCAACAGTCCATTCTTGTGGCTGGATTTGAACAATAAAAAATATAAATCAACAGTCAACCTTGTGACTGGATTGTGAATGGGTCTTCTGTAGACCAGGCTAACTATTGAACCTTTGCCAGCTTGGGCAATTATTTAACTATTAATTCAGAGGCACAAACTAAGTGCTCATCCATCGGAATACATAACCAGAAAAATTAAACAATAATGCTGGGATATTAAAACATGCCGATCATCATAAATGCTCAGGCCACTTGTACTGGCCAACTATAAACTTAAATTTTAATATGACTAAAGTAAAATAAAAGATAGTGCATGGGCTTTAAATTGTACTCTCTTTTGCACCAACCAGGATGATGATTGATCATCTCTGGATGCCCCAAAGCACTAAATACACATCCCCAGTTATCTATTCATCCTGTGCACAAATCTAGCTCAGAGAATATAAGCTCTATTACTGTATATGACCAAGAGATGATGGAAACAATTTTTAACAATTAAATAAGTTTATTAATAACAAAAAAATGGTATTTAAGGTCTGATTTTGAATAATATACAATATAAAAAAATTATCACATTGGCAATTTACATAATTACTATTCAAAATTTAAATTGTTACGTGGATTTACATATATGTGCACACAGACATGCAATTTATAATATACAATGAATATTTAAAAAAAATTGACATTTGATCATAAAAATATATTAAAATTTTACATATATGAGTGTGCGCATATACACACACACTGGCTTCTATCTATTTCAACTTGTTACAATAATGTTATCTTTCTTCTAATTAATTCAATATTGAAAGTATATATTATTTTAATGTCTTTTTTTAAGAAATTACTAAAACAATTTCTTCAAAAATATATACCAAATTGTCTTTCTTTTAGACATTTGATTCAAGTGAATTATTTACTTGTTTGTTTTAACTCTAAGTTATTAATTTATAATTTTAAAAGTCATTTTAAGGAATAGTAAAATAAAATAACTCACTGTAGATACATGCAACATGTTTATCTGTGGTTCCCTGCATGTATAGATAAACAGTAGCATAAGTACCTCAACTTTTTTATGCTTTCTCTTGGTAAGATTGGTTTCTAGTCTATCAGAAAAAATATAATTCCAGGCTTGTTGTCATCATTAGGGGAAAGTATTCAAATAATTGGTTGGCATACCATGAGCTTTTATAATCTAAGCAATTGTCAAGCTGTCTTCTAGAATATATTTAAGCAGCTTGTTGATCCATTTGAAATGACTCTGGCATCACAAATCAAAAGTCTGCAGTAAACTATAGGGAAGCTACTGGCTCATACTCCCTTAGATCTTTATAGGAGCTCTGTTAGCACTTCTAGCTATTTTGTCCTCATTTTAGGCTATTGATTCAGAAGTGACCCAGCTTCAAGTAAATCAAAACTCCTGTGAAAGAAAATAGCAGTCCTGGATCTATTGTCCTGCCTTCAGCTACATCAGTTCATGGTGGCTATTCTGCCAACTCTCTGCTACAGCTAACAACAAACTGCAGCTACCTATTTTAATCAGCTAATTGTTGCCACTTATTCAAAAAAAATTTGAAGCCAAGCCGTTCTGTCAACTCTTACAAAACTACAATCCAAACTGATATTTTTTATCAGTCTTTTATAACCTTGGTTAGGTCAGGTGACAAAAACACAGTGGCTGTTTTCAATCTGTCTAATTCATTTGAAAACATACGTTTTAATTGATTAAAAAAATTTCAAAAACAAATATTGTGTTTTTTTACATTTCACAATCAGAATTACAAATAATATTTATCAGACCTTTTTAAAATATTTAATTTTACAATCAAATATTATTTTAAACCCAGAGTTATTTAACTCTTTACTTATCATTATTTTATTTTAGGAAATATAGAAAAATATCTACAAAAATTTATTCTGTGTTTATTTCTACTTTTCATTATTTTATGTATATAGTTATGCACACACACACTATATTAGTGCGTGCTATGTAATCCAACTGGTCACAATATATTTTTTTGCTACTATAATCTCTTTATGTTTCAGTTATTTTGTTACTCTAATCTTAGGAATTCATTTTTGAAACATGTATATATTCTAATATTCTCACAGATAAATGATGAATTCCCTAGTATTATTTTTTGGAGCATCCATATAACATGTGAAAAAAAGAGTCTCAAGATGAGTATATAATAGCAAGTTGTTTTGTCAACGTACATGCCACATGCGTATATATATATACATTTTTTTGATTAGTCTGGTTGAGTTGTGAATTTGGCGTAATTTTGATTATATATAAATATATATGTGGGAATGGTTTTAATTTTTTAATCATATATAATTTTTTAAATCTAAGTTTTTTTGTAAATATTTTCACAAGCTCACATTTTTCATAAAGTATTTTAATGCTATAAATAATTTTACTGTTTAATGATTAGTGAGAAATAATGTAGATAAGTGTTTCTCAACTGGTGATCTTTGGACCATTGGCTGTTTGCATTTTAGTGATCCACATGTGAGATGAATAAATAAAATAAGAAAATATGCTGTGGTAGTATGGAAGAGAAAGGCTAGCAATCAGATAAGATGGTGAATTTGAAAAGATGTGTATAATACATTGAATCAATAATGGTTGAAAATGATGGTAATGATGATGTATATGAAATGAGAATATGCTAAACCTACACTGAAATTTAATGCAAGAAATGTCATGTAGGCTAATACTAAATTTTCCAATCAGCACTTTTGTAAAATTTAATATTAGATTATGTAATATTCTGCATATACATTCTAACTTTAGTCGCATTTAAATATAAACTGAATTTCCTCTTTCCACCAAATAATTATATAATATAATATTTGTATTGGTTTTTTTTTTATTTTGGTTGTTATACTTCTTTTATTTTTTAAAGGTATTAGTAATATTTAATAAGTAATATTTAAATTGTTAATTTAATTATGTATATATATATATATATATATGAAAAACAAAACAAGTTTTATATACTAAAAACCTGCTATCGCTTGTATTAATAATCAATAGATGGAGCTTTACCAAGACCTCCAAACAAGCGTATTTGTTTACATAAACATCAGAGTCAATATTCACTGTCTCTTTCATTTTGCTCCCCTCAGATCAGCTGATTTCAAGCTGATTTGCTCTCATCAGTGAAGGGATAGGAGTTAGAAACTAAACCTAAATATTAACTCCAAGCGTTTATGCAAAATGTTTCTATCAGTTTGCAAGCATAAATTTTTTAGACACCTAAATGTCTTCAAACTCAGCCTATCAAACTAGATAGCTATGTGGGTCTGATATCAGTTCAGTTTCTCCACATAATCAAAGCTTCTGCAATCTATATCATTGCAAGAAAACTTTAAAGGTACATTTATGAAAAACAAAACAAGTTTCTTGCAATGATATAGATTGCAAAAGCTTTGATTATGTGGAGAAACTGAACTGATATCATACCCACATAGCTATCTAGTTTGATAGGCTGAGTTTGAAGACATTTAGGTGTCTAAAAAATTCATGCTTGCAAACTGATAGAAACGTTTTGCATAAACGCTTGGAGTTAATATTTAGGTTTAGTTTCTAACTCTTATCCCTTCACTGATGAGAGCAAATCAGCTTGAAATCAGCTGATCTGAGGGGAGCAAAATGAAAAAGACAGTGAATATATATATATATAACCTTTAATCTTTGGTGTTACAAAGAAATTATTCATTACTACTAATTGATAATCCCTCATGCCAAACAACTTTTAATTTCTTGATTACATTAAAGATTAAAGGTTATTTCTATTTACATGGATATTATTTCTTTATTTTTATTCTTTATTATAACAATCCAAGGAAATATTTAATTTAATATATATATCATAATACATCAGTCTATCTGTTTACTTTGACTAATATCCTAGGGCAGTTGTACTTTTTAATTAAGTTGATTAAAATAATTCTAGTGGGGTAGCTTTGTTTCATAAAGGTCAATTTTATAAAAACTATTTGAGTGTTAGCTACTCTGATAAATTTGTTAAAAGTATTTTATTTAATAGTAATATTTTCAATGATGTGAAGAATAAAAAAAAATATGATTTTATTTCTTGCCATTTAAATTGTCTTCTTATAAAATTGTATGTAAAAATAGTAATTTGTTTGGTAATAAGAAAATTGCTTGAAAAAAGGATATTACAGTGAATAATTTATTAAATAATACAAAGGAAATTTTTGATAGGAAAACTATTCCTGGTGTAGTGCATATTATTCCTTGTTTTCAGAAGAAGGTTTATATATGTCAGAGTAGTTTGAGCTTAAATTAAAAAATAAAGGTACATAAAATGGGTTAGAAATAAATACCTTAGTTCTGCTTTGTATGTCCATGAAAAAAATACAGGCCACATTATTAATTTTGAGGGAGCTAAAGTTGTCTTTTCGAGAGAAATGAAAACAAAAGAAGAATTAAAAAATCTTTATTATTAAAAATGTATGATTCTGAAGCAATTAACTTATTTAAAAGTTCTTTTAATATTAAGGGTGGTTATGAAGAAAATGGAATTGTGGTTAATGTTTAATATAAATATGCTGTTGTTTTGTAGTTCTTTACACTTGAGAAGTCTGTTTGTAGCAGTGAAACCATTGATTGTGTTTTAGATTTTACTTTATTGGCTAGTCTGGTTGAGTTTTGGATCTTGGTAAATTTGATTTTATATATATGTGTGTGTGCATGTGTTTGTAAATCTTGTGGAAGGTAATTAAACTTACATATGCACTGAGATTGATATATTAAATGCACATGCATTCACCTAGCAATAAGTGTTTTAAAAACAAATGAATCATTTTTGCTTATAACTTATTCTTATATAAACCAACACCCACTGACCATGCTCTCAAATGACCATGTGATCTCATCATGAGCTTGATATTTCAATTGACTAATTATTTGTACAAATTATTTCAAACTCTAAATTGCTAAGATGGGATTTCATTTTAATGTTTATGCCATGTTCCTCACTAACAGTAAATAATAATTATTGAAACACATTTTATTAATATTACAGGGGTGGTTACAATTGTTTGTCAACAACCTAAAAACCAGATTTAATTTCAGTTAAAGTGGTAATATTCTTCATATTTTACATTTCTATTATTAGAGTTACAAATTATTATTTGTTTAAAAAATATCTCATAAGACTTTCATCCATCATAAACTACTTATAGCACCATGCATATTCGTAGCATCGATTCTTAGCCAACGACATAAAAACAGCTATAACATTCAAATGATTAAATAGTTACATGGTTTGTTGCTAGGACGTCATACAAAAACACTTTATTTCATTTGAATGTTAATTTAAATACCTATAAATTAATAATATTCAAATGAAATAAAGTGTTTTTGTATGGCATCCTAGCAACAAACCATGTAACTATTTAATTACATTACAAACAATATTATAAATGCAAGCCCGATTAAATCTTACATTACTTTTTGAGAAACTTTGAAATATTTTTCCATCAAAAGATTAAAAAAAAAATATTCTCCAGAATATATAATAACAAAGCATATAAAATTTTTAAATAAAGTAAAATAAACTTTTATTTTTTTTCAAATGTTATCTTTTAATGAATGTTATTTCTTCTTAGTTTTGACATATTTCAAATTTATATCCATTTTAAATTTTTTGGTTTTAAATATTCATTATTATTATAATATTTTTTTAATGATAATGGGAGTATAATTTTTAATTTATTTTTTTTTGTTCAGGGAAACTCCGGAAAAGTTAAAGATCTTATCAAGGCCATATCTGGATTATACATTATGGCGGTCATGGCATAATACTCAAATCATGTAAGTGGAAATGTTCAACAGAGCGTAATCATGTATTAATTAAACTTCAAATCACTTGAACTACAAGCATTATTTAGTCAAATATAAAAGTTTAAAAACTTCATTTTTTAAAAAAGTAATATAATAATAATGAATATTTTATTTTTAAAAACATACTTGTTCTTCAACATTGGTTTGACACTTACATATATATACATGGCCCGCACGTGCCAAAAGTGTAGCCGGTTTAATTAATTTCATTCAATTTATTTAAACTCTGCTTTGGTATTTTATATTATTATTAATAACGACAGAGTATCAAGATATTTTTTACACATACATTTTGATACATCTAAGAAAAAATACAAAAAGTAAATGTCAAGCTAAACATTTATAATTCATCAATAAATGATTATCAACCACAATTGATCAATTAATAGGTATCCCAAATATAATATTGACTCCATTATTTTAACAAAAAGCTTTGCACTGCATAGATTAGTTCAAGACTCTTTTATTAACATAAATTGTTATACATAAGAGATCATGCTTACTTTTCGTGCATATGAAATAGAGCATTGGAAAATAAATCAATAGACCAATGGATCCTATGGTTCTGTTTTACCAATTGAATCTTTTCATCTGAGCTAAGTCACTTATTTATCTCATTAAAACCTATTTTAAGCTATAACAATAGTTTGGTTTATTATATACATTGAATTAGAACACATATTCACATAAGAGAAGAAAATATTTTGTCACATTTTATTTGGAACGATTTAGAGGGTTCATCAAACATACATTTAGGTACAAGATATTTTTAATTCATTTTTTTTCATTTTGATTAGAGATTAAAACATAAATACATTTTTCTCTCAATATTCCTATTGCACTAATTACTATATTATTTTAATCATTTGTAGTATTGATTTATATCATACACTTAATGTTCTGGATATAACTAATTAAAAATTGTCTTAAATTAATATTCACAAAACTCAATAATTTATCTGGCAATGATAAAAAAAAATAAAAACAATTGATTATAAACTTGAAATAGGATATTTTATTATCTTCCTAACTTCAATAAATTTATTTGCATATAGACATAACTTTGTCAATTTATTGAATAGAGGTAAGTGTGAACTTTACTTAATATAACCTAAATACAGTTCAACTATTTTATTAAAACATGCTCTATAATTATATTGGTAAATCCATTGCATGAACATATAATATTTCACTACATATATTAAATCTATAAATATAAACCTTAACTCAATTTAATTGAACATATAAAGAAATGAAGGACTTGCAACTTCCTAAAAAAAGGTAATTTATGGTAACTTGATTCCCGTCATTATAAGATAAACACTTTCATATATGTTCCAAATGTTATTCTAAAACTACTTTGTAAAATTCTAATATTGTCTGTATTCATTGCAATAATTTAACCGTAATAGAATATAAATATTTATATCAGAAAAGATTAAAATATTGGCATCATCAAATGGTAATAAAATTGACAAAAATTTTGACTATGATATATATTGCCATTCTTTGGTTATAAGGAATAGGATATATATATTGAAAAACTTGTCTTCAATTTTTATTATTCCTTGCCTTTCTGTTTACATCTTTAGAAATAAAATATCACTCTTTTGCAATATTTTTAATAACGATGATGTATGTATATTTAAGCAAATAAAAAGGATATGAATATTTATGAATCTCATAATTTATAACCATTAACAATAAATTGTGTACTTTTCATTTGGTCCAAATCACACCAAAAGCATCTTTTGCATTTCTCCCTCAATGAAAAACAAATTGTTTTTGCAACATAATATCATATCTCAAAATTTTTTGAGTTAAATCTCTCAATAATATTTTTGAAACATGAGATAACAAACTTATTCTTTTGTACTCTTCACATCTAACAGCTTTTTTTTTATAACAATTGAATTTTTTACAATCACCAAAAATATATAGATCATACTCCACTATAACCTCCATTATTATATATCAAATTAGATAGACAATTTCTTCAAGTCTTTTTGTGTAATTGTATAGGTATTGTATCAAGATCAATAGCTTTACCAATTTTAATTTATTTAATTGCTTTAATTACTTTTTTTTTTTTTCAAAATAATCATAGGTTGTTAATATACTTCAATATTCAATTTACTATCAAGTTCATAATCAATAAGATCATTTTTGTATAAACAGATATTCAATTTTTTCAAAACATAATTCTATCAAATACCAAACCAAATCATTTTGTCTGTAGAAGCTCTTATATTTCTATATTTTTGTTCCCAAAATTTTTATTTTGCTAATATTTTGTTCTTTGTTCGTTATTAATTTTTCTATGTTTTTTGAGCTTTTTTTATTATTGACTTTCCTTCATGTTATTTTCTGTTATCCAAGGTTGTTTAGCATTCTATAATCAAATAGTTTCTATCACACTTTGATCATTTTTAGTGTTTTCTCATTAACCTTCCCAAATTGCAGTGTCACACCTCTTACATTTCAGCATTTTTGACATTTTTCTTTGTCTCACACATCAATGTAAAATATATGATAAAATGATTATTTCTTTTCAGAAAATAATAAATTTGATTTCATTCATAGATATTTTTGTTTACTACTGAAATAAATTTTAAATGTTCACATATTGTTTCTGTAAATATTTAAAAAATGAGACCGTAATCAAAACAAAGATGTTAGACATCATTTTTCTAGAAACATTATTTTCAGTTTATAAAATCAACAAAATATTTCTTGTTTCTCATTATTTTTAAGAATGTAAACAAATATTTATTTATTTCTCTTATATCTAATGAATTATGTTTTAAAAGTTTAAATTTTTGAATATTTTTTTGGAAAATTACGATATTTTCTTGCTATTTTCTTACTCCGAAATAAAGTAGCTTGTTTATGTCAGAGCTTGAATTTTTTAATTTGCTTCAGGTCATATTTACATTAGATGCTAATATAACATTATATTTTTGAAAATAAAGTATTTTAAGTCATAATAAGTTATTAATAATTTTTATTTCTTGATAGCTAATAAATATAGTGCAAATTATTTTTTAAAAATATCTAAAACTGTAATAAATTCACAAATAAACATGTTTTTGCATCATTGAAAACTTCAATATCATAAAATGCCAAATGTTTTATAGCCTTGGCAACAAACAATGAGTGACCATGTCAAGGCAGGGCTTATGTCCATTGTAAAAGTGAGAATTTTGAATTTCCTGCCTTTTAACATGGGATTTTTGGGGGAAAAATTATTATAGTAAAATATACTGTTTTAAACACATTTTAACATATAATACTTATGAAAAAATTCACTAGGGGGCGAATTGGCCAAAAGACAAAATAATTTGGCTGAATTGATCTGTAAGTTAAATCTACATCCACATTTACCAGAATCTTTCCTACATTTCTGTTTTTGTCAATCATTTTTATCAATTCTTCACCCATATAAAATCAAACATTATTTTCATTATTTGTTTTAATTTATCCAAGCCCCATTTTTGACATCATTTCCTCTTTTCATCCCTTTAAACATTTACTTTTAATGTTACTACAACCGTATAATGATCAGAATTTATATCAGTACTAGGCAAAAAAATTGAACCCTTAATAATATTTATATATTTATCCTGTATCAGTATATAGTTTAATTGTTATCTTTCTTTATCATCTTGAGCTTTCCATTGTATACAGTTTTCTGAGTTGATTTCTAAACCAAAAGATTGCAAACACAAAAACTGTTCATCAAACAATAGCACTATTAATTATATAAGGACAAACCCAGACAATATATATTTTTATATTTGTTTCATATGAAAATTTGTTATTATATAATATTTCTTTTGTATTTACTTTTGTTTTGTCTCAGTTTTTAAAAATATTGAATCTTTGATGTTTTATATAATTTTTAATTTATAATTCCTATGCTTCAATATCTTTACATGCAGGTTATTTTTAGGAGTTTTAAATATACACTTTATTATTAGATAAAAAAATTAGTCAATGAGAACATTAATGCAAATTTTTACTATAACTTTACTCTGCCACATACTTTTATGAAATCAATATATTATAAGTATGCAATTATCATTGTTAGATTTCATTATTAATGTTTGAACATTTGCTATACATTCTTTTTATTTACTATCATATGTTCAATGATAAACTAAAAAAAAATTATGATTTATCTTGTTTAAACATTTATTGTCTGTTAAAAGTTTTAAATTATGCTGAATATCTGTTTTTTAGTTAAATCTATTTTAATATATTTTCAGTATTGCCATCTTTTAATAATATATATGACTATTATTAATTTTCTTCACTCCATTTTTATTTACATAAATATACATTCATTTTTTTCTGATAATATGAAAATAATAATTATATTTGTTTAAATAAAAAATAGATAAAAATAAAAATGCTTTATAAATAATCAAATCCAAAAAGAGCTTGACAAACATTTAAAAAAATATAAAGTGACAAAAGCATTCTTTTTTCATTTACTAAAGTTTGGCCACTTAATGCAAACTTTAATAACTATCAGATTCCATATATTAACAATCAATAAATTTCATTTCAGTGATGTCCTATACAGTATTCATGACTAGTTTCTAATTTAGACTTTTACCGATGAAGAACATTGTTGTGAAAGAATGAAATTATTCTGCTAAAATAGAAAACTATAATTTAGAGATATGTGACAAAATCATGTAAAAATTAATTCAGTATGTTTTAAAAATTCTAATACCAAAAAAAAAATAATATTAATAAGATAAGGAATAAAATTTGTCTTACTTTACCATTAAAACTAAACTATAAATAAAAATGTATATTTAATAAATAACTGAATTTTTATAATGTATAAATAATTACATTTTAAGATCAGCCTTTCAAGTTAATTGTGCATGCGTCTTTTGAGACACATGCACAATTAGCTTGAAAGACTGATCTTTGAATGTAATACAATTGTACACATAGCGTTATATAAAAATAAATGCTTATTTACTTATAATGTATAAATAATGAAAAAATATGTTGTACAGAGAATAAACATCTGATTTTGATATTTTTACTATTTTCATTTGTTTATTTAATTATATTAATATATATATTTTAAATATACGAATATGACTTCCATGTAAAAAGGTCAAAATGTAAGAAATTATGGATAGAAACTTATATAAAATATCAAAACTTTCAATATTTTTAAATGCTTTTATTGAAGTTGGAAAATCAGTCTGTTTGGTGATATGTTAATTTATAAACTTTTGAACTTTTTTAAATTAGAAGGAAATTTTAAAATTGAGGTTTAATACATTTAAATTCAAAAGAAGTTTCTTGAAATTCAATATAGAACTAATTAATACCAGACTATTTTAAATGAGACACTACTCTTTTTTTATGTCATCTAGAGTTTTTAGATATAAAACAGAGGGCAAGAAAATATTGAATATTTTGATATTTCCAATTTAAAATAATTTCTTAGAACCTTGATTTGTTTAATTAACACTTATAAGTGGATTACATAAAGATTTTTTAAGTAATAAGAAATTTTGTGTATTCACTAAACATCACATGATTACCATCTCTTATATTAGCACATAATTGTTATTAAACAAGGCAAAACTATCCATACAGTAGTGCCACCCTGTGCCAACCAGAGTAATCAATGGATTCCAGAAGTATGTGGATATTAAATGAGTAGGCACTAGATAGGGATTTTATGCACAAGACTTCTGGCATCCATTGATTATTCTGGTTGGCACAGGATGGCACTACTGTATGGAGAGTTTGCTTTGTTTAAAGTTTGTTTATAATGTAGTTTTCTTCATGTTTTAATTTTTTTTTTCAAATAAAACAAAAGTCAAACAAGCTTAATAAAGAAAGTTTCTTACTGATTTTTTATTCATATATACTTATGTTCACATACTAAATATAATATGTACATGAATAATATATGCATTAACTCTAGAAATATATATATATATATTACATGTGTGAAATTGATTTAAAGTAAAATTATTTGTGTTAAGTGAAGTTCATTTACAATATAGTTTTGGTAAACATTTTTTTAAATAAAAATTTTCAATCAAAACTAAAATGGCAAACACTTTTCATTTAAAAAAATACTTCATGTTTTTAACAACCATATTTTATTATGTACACATTCTAAATATGATATATCCATAGTGTCTAAAATTTTTAACTTATGGCAAAAATAACTAGTGGTATACATAGTGTTTCATTCTGGTTTAGACTTAACATTGTCATAAAAGAAATTATTGTCATGATTTTATATGTTATTAACCATTTACAATCATCAAATGATGTTTATCTTAATTTTGGGATTTCTGTAATACACCCAAATGCAAAGTAATAATTTGTGATTTATTTTTATTTTATTTTTTTAAAGTAAAAAGATAAGTAATTTGTGTTAAAATTAATATCTTGCTAGAAAAATATTCATAAGTTTAAGGATATTTACTTTGATGGGTTTTGATAAATAAATGACAAGTATTTTATTATATTTGTGTATGAATCTATATGCATGCACATTTGGATTATTGTAAATTAAAATCACATACATTTATATTGGTATTATTATTAAAGGTATGTAAATATTGAATGATATTTTTTGTTAAACAAACACATATTTAATTTAAAGAAAAAATTACACCTTATTACTTTATTTATTTATTTATTTTAATTTAAAAGAAAATACTTTATTCAGGATGCTGGTTTGTAATTGAATGAACTCTGGTAAAGTGTATAATGATTGCTCAATAATTTAAATCGAACGTTGTTGTGTTGCATATTAATTATTGTTTTTTTATCAATGATCTAAAGGTTCTGTCAGTAAACAAAGAATATAATTTTCCCCTGAATTAACATTGGAGATACTCTCTATATACTATCTGTATTACTTCAGTTAATACACTGAATTTTTGCAATATATATTTTTTAAAAACATTATATATATTAAATATTTAATGTAAAAATATAATAAACAGCTAAACAGGAAATTAACATTTACTTCAAAGGACAAATGAAATTTGTTTCAGGAGCATTCTAGAAGAAAAGATATGAAAATGCTGATAATGTTTTAACCAGGTAATTTAGCATATGTGTGTGCCTCTGAGTGTGCCAAGAAACCAATACTTTGCCAATGATAATAATAATAATAATAATAACAACAACAACAATAATAATAATAATAATAATAATAATAATAATAATAATAATAATAATAATAATAATTTTCCAAATGAATAAACGTTTTGAATATAATAAATAACCATTTAATCATTTTAAAAGGATAAATAATAGGTGTTACTCAATGATAACTACAATGCAATTTTTTTTTATAAATCATTAAGGATTATTTGTTAAATTAACTTCAGATACTTTTTTAAAAAAACAAGCTCTTGGGCATTACTGTATTTTAAAATATTGTCATTTCATGGATTTGTCTCCAGGTGTACTTAATAAAAGTAACTTAAAGACTGTGAAACTATTTGTGCAAAAATATATTCGTTTATAATTATTACCAATGTTATTATTGCTATTGTTTTAAAAGAACATTTAATGCATATAAGCATACAAGTGAATATATAGATATATAATTAATCAAAATAAAATTTTGATAACTAATTCTAAATTTACATTTGAACAATTATAATATTTTTTATTTAATAATTTGTTTTTGTCGTTTATAAATGATCGGTAGGGAAACGGGAAAATTATCTTTTTATTATATATATATCGTAACGGAAAACTTGTCTATTCTAATACTAAAACCTATAAACAATACTAACATGGGAATGCAGCAACATTGTTTTATGAATAGCAATATTCCCTTATTGGATTAGCAAAATATAAAAGAAAGTATTCTAATAGTTAATAAAATTTATAAATGATTATTTATAAATTATGTATAGTCATCATACTAGATAACTAATATCAGGAAGGGACTTGACTGTCAGTAAATGCCCTCACATAGGTAACCCCAAATTTACTGAAAATATTATAACACACCAAGGCTAGTTGTCCTGCAACAAAATGCATAACATATATGGACCACTACCTATGATAAATATAATTATGAACCATGTTGTTTTTCCACTTATATATTACATATCTGGAGACTTTAAATATGTTGAGTAAATGTCATACTCAGGCAATTTAAAATATAAGAAGAAAATTAATAAATTGATCACAAATGGTTTTATAGGCATTCATATCTTCATGTACACTAGACTCATAAATTTATAAAGAGTGTCAATGAATTTATATGTATGCTCTTGATTGGAAAAAAAAAAATTAACTGTTTTAGTGGATAGTGAAATATCACCTGGAATATACTATAGGGTAAAATAAAATATTTATGCAATAGCTCATGCAGTTGTAAATCAAAACACCAATTGATAATAATAATAACATAAATTTATTAAAATAAATATCAATTTATATGTGATGGTTAGAGCAAATAATAATTTATAATAGCAATTAACATACTAGAATGTGCATTTATAATTCTTTTATAGTTCATCCTCACAAAATATGATTAAATGTAGCATATGTTTTATAATTAAAGTTATCAACACATAGTGTCAAAAATGGTTAACTGTAAAATTCATTTCATACAATAAAATAAAATTTATGGATAAATTTTAATATTATATATATTGTGCCCTTTTGTATGGGTCACCATCTAATTTTGTGCTAATCTATTAAAAATTTTAAATTTAAGATATATTTGAATATGTGATGTTAATTTTGCTTATGGTAATATTTCAAAGGGTTTAATTAAAGCAATCTATGAATATTTGATATGTGAAATTGTGCTGATATAGAGAGAGACATTTTAAATGATGATGATAGTAGTATATGGTTGGGAAAACTGGCCATAGTTAATACTGCATTAATAAATATAATAAATAAAAATTTGAATTTAAATGTTAAAAAAGACAAGTTAAAATTAAATGCATATATTTATTGTTGATAAAATAATGTTATAAAAGAATATAAATATTTTAATTATTATAAGTACATAAATAGAAGATTAATATTTGATTTCAATAATATCGAATTATTAATTTAAAATCTTTTATATTATCTTATTTATTTTTAAAAATATTTATTTTAAAAAATGCAATTGTTAGTTATTTTTGGATTATGACAAGCGTTTCTGGTGTTGTAGAAACAGATGTTAATTAAATATGCACACACATGCTTGGAAGTTATCTAATAAAGTTGCATAACTATTTTAAAAATCATGTTATAAAATTTATAAATAATACGTGAGCTATCACGAGATAAAATAAAGATAAATTAATGTAGAATATTAAATCTGATTTTTAAAAGTATTGCTTTAAAAAATATAACGTATAAAAAAGACTTAGTTTATTTTAAATAATCTTATAAAAGTGATATAAAGTAAAAATCAAGTAAATAAGAATATTTTTAAAAATGTTTAGTGGATTTAAATAAACGATAAGGATTATTTTAAAAATTTTAATAATGTAATAAATATTAAATATTAAATAAGTCATTATTTATTTTTAATTTTGTGTTGTTGGTAAATATGTAAATAAGCCAGCAAGTTGATTGTTTAAATGTACCAATCAAATGAGAAGTTTCTTCCGGTATAAAAACTTAGTTCAATTGTTAGGAGAGGACTCTGTGATTGAATTTTCAAGTTAATTGTGTTATTAAAAAATAGCTACGTAAATTTTATAGACGCTTTTAAAATCATTTTTCAAAATTATAAGAGTGTCTTGTAAATAAGTTATAGAAATTTTAAATGATAAACATGCAGTGTTAATTTAATTTTTTCCCTATTGGTCGTCTCTACTAAGCTCAATTTACAAGCAAATAGTCATGGGAACATCATATATAGTGAAAATATATCGGAAACTTTATACTAAAAGTATGACAAACGCTGGATTAGTTCGGATAATTACGAGATGGAGAAAAGTAATATTTTGGACAGTATATAATTTTAAAAGCTAATTGCTATTGACTATTAGAAAATTAAATACTTTAAAGAATAAAATACTTCTTTATAAAGAAAGTATTTTGTAAGATATAAATTTAAATATATCTTAAGGAAAGATATTAGAAATAAAAGTAGTTTTTATAAATACTTGCCTTGCTAAGTCTTTATGTTTAAAAGACTGAATGTTGACAATTTTGAAAGGCAAATAAATTGAAAATATAATTAGCTAAAAGTCTTAAGATAATAAAAAATTATTATATTGAAATAATCTAAACGCTGGTTGTTTGGATGAAGAAACTTATTCTTACCTGGATATTTTGTTACGGAATGCGCAAGTAATACATGGACGTCCAAGTCAATTTAAAATAATTAAATATAAATTTTTATAAACTATAGACTAAATTAAAATAATAACTTTTGAATAATATTTTAAAAAAACTAAATCAGGATTCTATAAACTATTTTAATTTTATTTTATTTTCTTGTGGGGAACTTATTTTAAAAAAAAGAACGTTTTCGTTTTTCATAAACTTTTAAAAAAACACGTGATGGACCGGAAACAGGAAATGGTGTTCTAGTGAATGTGTGCCTAGGATTAAAGAACTTTATGGTGAAAAGGAGACATCGCTGGAGTTATGTAATATGAATTCTGTTTTATTTATCTAACATAAAATTTAAATATTATTAATCTATTAAAATAAGATAGGTACATTTCTTTAAATAATAACTAAAAATAATATAATGATTAATTGCATAAGTTTATTTTATATTTAATACAACACATAATATTTTAAAGAATGATCGTGAGTGTAAATGTGAATTATTTTTATGAAGCTGTAATTCCGAAGAATATTGGAAGATGGACTGTACATTAAATCATTATTGATGGTAAAAATTGTATAATAATAATAATTTTGATGTATTTAATATGTTTTCTTTAGATCAACCAAATGATATGTTATTGTTGAATGGATGTATGAATATTTTAAAAATACACACACATTATATTGGCAGTAACAGTTTTATTTAAATATGCATAATTTGAATTTATGATATAAATATGATACAACATTACATAAGAAGCTTAGAAATAATTATATGATTCTTTCGTAAATAAATTTTGATTTTTATTTTTATTATTATTATGTTGGAGTATTAGAATTATATTTATTATTCATACAAGTAATTATTTTATTTCAAGTTAGGAAGAGATCTCAAAGTCTATATTTTATTTTTATTTTATTGGATAAATTAAGTTAAGTTTTATGTAGAAGTTTATGTTTGAATTAAAGGTTTACTGAATATAGATGACGTAGTATAAATAGTTTGGATAATTAGTATTTATTTAAAGTTGAAGGTTGTTTTCCCGGAATTTTAAATAAGTTTTAGAGGATGTTTTGTAGATAAAAGTTTATTAAGAAGGAGTAGAATAACACATAAAGTAAAGTAATAATTTCACACAGAAAAGAATCATAGAATTTATCTAATATAGTGCTTTATGAATTTGAAATTGATGAATAATTTAAATATTATTATTTTAACAGTACATATATGTAATGCATATTTAACAAAACATGTAGCATGAATTGCAATAAGTGAAATATAAAATTATAATCAATTCTTTGTTATTACATTATAAGGATACATTAGTTTCTATATTATGCTATTCAAGTAATGCTAATAGTAAAGTGAACACATACTAGTATATGATGAAATAAGTAACAGTAATATTTAAGTGATGTAGCAATTTAATTAGTAAAGTTTAATTGTTTACATATGCTATATAAACATTGTTTACATAAATTTTTCTGTGTAATAATTAAAGTTCACTGATATTTGTTTAAAGTCTAAGTTTTGAAAACATACTTCAATGTTATTAGTACAGCATTTTAAAGAATGTATAATTACTTATTAGGAGTATGAATTAATAACAGTGTAAACATATTGTATTATTATTTTCTTATTTTATTTTCTTTGTTTTCCTAATTTTGAACTGTAAATATTGTAAATAAATTCTTAGTTGAAGTTAATGTAAATAAATTTGTTTAATTCGTTTTAAAAGTGTGTCGAGTTCATTATTTTACACCACAGCATTTGACAACAGATAATTTGAACAAACATAATATTTGCACAATATGAATTTATTATTATTATTTAGAAATAAACACAATATTTTCTTGATATCATTTTATAAGAATTGATTGACATTAACATATAATATTATTATGGTCATAAGGTTATTATAATGCACATTATAAGTGTACAATATTATTTATTGCCACAGATTATTGAATTATAAGATTTTGATCTATTCCAAAATAAAGGTACTATATGAAAATAAAGGATATACATATGATTATTTATTTAATAATTGATGATATAACAGAAATAGATAAAATTAAGTTATACTCTAAGAATAGTATTGTATATTATTATTAGAATAAGTTAGGTGTATTTAGGTTTGATATAAAATCCCTTATCATACTTATTTACATGAATTATTATTACCTTAAAATTATTAGAAGAGCCTGAGATTATTTAATTATATTTTCTTAATAAAAGTTAAGATTTATTTATTTATTACTTTTAAAGATAACTTATTTTATTTAAAAGCCATAAGAATGCTGTAGATGTAGTAATAAGTTAATAAGGAGGTAATAGTATTCTTATGCCATTGAGACAATGTCTTGGGAGATATTGACTCAATGTAAATCTACTTATTGCTTTGTAACTTTACTTCACAGTCTCATGATTTTAATTAAATACTTATTTAATTAGTACATACTATAGAAGTATATTGATTTTGATAATTGGTAATAAATTTAATTAGAATATGATAATATAAAAGTATATTAAAGATAGGTATGCAAATTTTAATTAAGCATAATAATTTAATTGAGTTAGTCGTATTTCAAACTATATTATACATCGAGAAGTAAGGGTACAATATATATATATATATATATATATATTTATAATATATATATATAACATGTAAGTAATATTCTATAAAATTATTCATAATTTTAAATTAAATTATACAAATATTATTTATGATTTAATTGACCTTTTATCTTTTTGCATGATTATTATTTTTTTAATTATGTAAATTATCTGTTAACAAACCAGATTGCATTGTAATTAACACTATTAAAATCAGAAGATTTTATAAACATTTACAAAAGTTACCCTTATAATTTCAACTGTTGTTAATAAGTAAAATTTTCTTATTAATATTAATATTATTACACATAAAATTTAACTTTAACCTTCCTGCAGAAAGCAATGAAAATTTTTATTCTCAGCTTTAGATTGCTTTAAAACCATTAATTTTTATGTTATCATAGCAAATTTATGGTCATTTTAAAGAGGAAAATCTACTGTATGATGCTGCAATCTCTAGAATTATTTTACAAGTAAAAAATCAATAATATTTAAATTTAAAGCTATAACAATGAGAGAAGGTGGGCTTTCAAAGGTGCTGATTTGTTGTTTCTCATTTTCAACAAAAGGAAGCTCTTGTCAACAATCTTGATAGGTCTAATTTCTTTGTTTTGATTTTCAAAATGAAAATCAATGTTTAAGAGTATATTTTTAGTAATTTTTTTTTTACATATTATAAATTATTTTGATAAAATATACTAAAAATATAATTATTTTAGAAGAATAGTTAAGATTTTAGTTAAAATTATTCACTTTACATGAAAGTAAACTGAGAAAGAAATCTATGATGTAAGCTGCATTTTCTAATAGATTAACAACATATTCATTTTGTGTTTTCCACTACAGATTATTTTATCAATTATAAATATTACAAGTTATGCTGTAAAATTATTTTACAGCTATACAGTTTACAAGTATACTGATATAATAAAATTTTGTATGCAGAATCATAGCATTACTATAAAATCAAACAATATTTTTTTAGATATTTAAGAAAACCACATGCATAGACATTTAGCTTCAGAGAAAAGCTAAAGGTCACTATATATATATATATAGAAATAATTGAATGGTGAAGAATTGTCCATTTATAATTACTCAATTAGACCACACTCAATTGAGAATTGGAGCTAATAAAAGCCAACTGCCTGCAAGCCAAAATTTTAAATTGAATCTAGTCTTGGCAGCAGTTGACTTTCATTAGCTCCTATTCTCAGGTGAGTGTTTTCTAATTGAGTAATTATAAATGAATAACTCTACCATTCAATTATTTTTATCTAAATACATTACTTTAACTAAATACAACCATTAACAATATATATATATATATGATATTGTTAATGGTTATATTTAGATGAAAGTAATTAAATGGTGGACTTATTATATATATTCTGCCACCTCTGTTAAGATAATAATTATATTTATGAGAATTATCTGTCATAAACATATTAAAAACTACAGAATATTCATTGTTAATAAAGCTTTGCTCTTAATACATTTTTGTCATCATCATCATTGTCAACCATTATCAATCCACTTCAGGATAAAGGTCTCTCCAAGTTCAATCCCTCTTTACAAATTTTTAGCCTTTCTTCTCCATATCACCCCAACATTTTATTTCATCCATCTATCTTACATGTGGTTCCTTTCTGAATCTTTTACAATCTTTTAAAATCTAGTTAAGAATTTTAATTGTCTATCTGTTATTATTTTTTGTAGCAATATATCTAGCCCAACTCCACTTGAGTCTCTTAATTCTTATAATAATGTCACTAATAATTGCTTGTTTTTACTCATATATCCTAACATACATCCCTCCATACATTTTTGAACAGTCTTAAATCTCTGTATTGCTCTTCTTTTAAGTGTCCAGCACTCAGATCCATAAGTGTGAACTGATAAAACACATTAAAAATCTTTCTTTTCAATCACATAGGCATAATTCCTAATAATATTTTTTATTACCAAAAGCACTACAACCATGTTTAATTCTATAATTAATTTTATACATTACATTTCCATTTGTGTAATAATATGACTAAGGTATTTGTAGTTGTTAATTTTTTATAACTTAACATTATCAATATTTATTTTCATCTTTTGTGCAAATCCATTGACGATTACTTTAGTCTTTTTAATGTTTACCTTTAGTCCTACTTTCTACTTTCATCTGACAACTCTTGCAGCATTTCCTGAATCTATAAACCATTATTTGAAAAAAAGAACTACATCATTTATCTGTAAAATCTAAATAATTTAAATAAACTCCATTTGCTATTATTTCTTCAGTTTCCCATTTTAATCCATAAAATACTTCTTGCAGAAATGCTGTAAAAAATTTTGAGATATGAAGTCACCCTGTCTTACATCCTTTTCAGTGTTAATGTTCCTAGTATAATTATGTAATCTAATTATTGCTGTTGCATTTTTATAAATATCCTTCAAGATATAATAATATCTTGGATTTGTGCTTTAATAATCTGATTCTTTAATCACTGAAGAAATGCTTATAGAATCAAATGATTTTTCATAATTTATCAATCCAAATCACAATGACAACCTCATATTTATTGGTTTTTTTTATAACTTCTCTCAATACTTGGATATGATCCACTGTTACAAAAACACTTTTAAATCCAGCTTGTCTTTATGTTTGGTTTTTGGTCGATTATTTGTAATTAACTTGGTAACATTTTTATATAAAACAGATAAAAGACTGATAAGTTTGCAATTTCTAATATCTTTCTTATGACCTTTATAAAATATTAATATTAGAAATGCATTATTCTAATCATCTAATACAACTTTACCATTTAGACATTTGATATATACATTTACCAAAAAAAATTATATTTCTTCACCTGCTTAATTTTAAATATCAATTATAATTCCATCATTGTTTGAATCTTGTCCCTTCTTCATATAAATTTAATTGCATGTCTCACTTATTCATTTAAAATCTTGAGCAATTGTGAAGATATAATCAGAGAAGGTACTTGTTCTTCATTACTATATAATTCTCGATAAAACTCTTCTACATATTTCATATCATCATTCCTGTTAGTAATAGTTTCATCATCTTTTCTTATTGCAGATATATCAGTTTCTTACCAATACTAACATTCTGTTTCACACTGTTGGGACTTTTATTCTCTTCTATAGATTTCATTGCTAATTCAAAATTATATTTTCTTATAACATTATCAATTTTTTTTCACACCATTTTACAAAATTGTAGATATTCAATTCTTCTTAATGCATCATTTTTATATATCTTCATATTCCTTCTTTTCTTCATAAATTCTCAACTCTCAGTAAAAATTTTATGGGTCATTTGCAGAATTCTTGTACTAAGTATCTTTGTTGCAGTTGTTAAAAGTGTATCAGTTATTTTCCTATTAATATCACTCAAATCTGAATCATATTTATAATCTGTTAATATTTAAAATGACTTGCAAGCTCTAAATTAAGTTCATTTGTTAATAAAGATTAGGAATATCAACTATGAATATTAATTTTCTTAATAATTTTAGTCTCTCATGAATATTAATTTTTTTAATAATTTTAGTCTCTCTAGTTTTGCATTAACATGTACCTTGCAAGTCACTGATTAATTTACCACTTCCTGTGTTGAATTTATTATGAACATTACAATCTTGAAATGTGTACTTTCTATTAATTAAAACACAATCCAATTCTGCTATACGTTCATTTGGATGCTTGCATGTCCATTCTTTTTGAATATTTGGTGCTTGTATTATAGATAAAGATCCCATTGGATGGCGCCGTTTTCACGCTAAAACTATAAAATATGAACATTCATGGGCCATTGATTTTAATAATTTTTCTGTGCTTTTTTGTAATGCAAAAATAAAAACAAAACAAAATCGTCTTTTATAAATATTATTTTTTATTAACATATACAATTTAAATGATAATAATAAATGTAAAATAAAATTAACAAATTAAAATTTGATTCGTGTTTTTCTATCATATATTTTTTTAATTGTGTTATGGCTTTTTTTATATACATTTTCTATCGGATATTTTTTTACTTGTGTTACGGCTTTTTTTAAATTTTCTATCGGATATTTTTTTACATGTGTTACGACTTTTTTTATTGTTGTTTAACTAAAAATAATAATTGTAATAAAAGTAAAAGTTGTTACGGTAAGATTTAGGGTTAGTTTTAGGGTTAGGTTTAGGGTAAAGGGTTAGTTTTAGGGTTAGTTTAGGGTTAGGTTTAGTTTTAGGGTTAGTGTTCAGTTTGTTTGTAATGCTAAAATAAAAAAATTCAAAATCGTAAGCATACTCGGACAGAAGAAAGAAACTCAAACTTTTTTAAACAACAACAAAGACATACAAATGTCTTCTTTACTTATTAAACATGTTTATAATATTTGCTTTTTATTAAATTTACAAAAAAACCTGTATATTTGGACTTTTCTTACTGGATATTTTTTTCGTACCGCTCTTTTTTACTTCAGCAATATACAGATGGTAGAATCTTCTTTGTCTTGTGGAATGTTACTAACAGTACATTACTTGACACGTTACTTAATTGCAACTCAATAAAAACATAAATATTTAACATTTACCCAAATAAAAGTTCAATACACTACGTTGTAAAAAGTCTTATAATTATTGTTTTAAAAAATCGGAACATTTCAATAGTTTAAAATAATAAAAAAATCCAATGAAAACAACATTTCAATACAATTCAAATACAAACTCTCTCATCAAGCCGTAATTATTTTATAAACTGTGCGAATTCAGAAAATGTAATTGCTACTTAGCGACATACATGCTGTACTGCGATGCTCGGCCTGCATTCTGTAGCACAACAAAAAAGTTGTATTATAGAAAATGTGGGTTCAAACATGTTGGCTGTGGAAACAGCATTTTTATGTGTTTTAGCATGAAAACCGCGCCATAGAATGGCGTCTTTAGCTATAAGATGAGTACCGAATATTTTTTTCAAAAAAAGAGTTCATAATATAAACTTTTTCTTCTTTCTGCAAACTCACAAGTCTTTACCCTCTGTCATATCTGTTACAGAACCAAATTTACCTACTGAACTTTCATCTTTCAATTGTTTACCAATTGTAGGATTAAAGTCTTATAACAATTTTAAAATATTGTTTAATCTGAATAAAAGCCTTTTGCATATCCATATAAAAATTGACTACTTCATGACTATGAGAACTGGTTGGGGCATAAACATGAATTATCTGCATTTAGTATCTTCTATTAAATCAAATAACTAATCTTATCACTATCTGATACACCATCAATCTCCACATTGTTCTACTTATTTTTTATAATAAATCCTATTCCAATTGTACTTCGAATAGTTGTGCTTTCATAGTAGAGTGCATGTCTGCTTTTTACATCAATTGTTTGTTTACCTTTTCTTCTAACTTGACTATGACCAATAAGATGCCATTTAATATGAGAAATTTCTTCTTCATGTTCTTGCAATTTTCCTTAACTCGAAAGTAATTGTCAGTTGTAAATACCTAAATAATATGTCTCCATCAAATGACGGACTATATCCACAATCAGAGATTTTTAGCACTCTCCATATTTAGCCACTAAACAATGACTTGGCTGGTAACTTTATAGCCTCCTGGGAATAAGGAACACTAGTTTTTGTATTTGTATATATATTGAAAAAGATAACTGTTAACATAAGAGATCCATAATAATCCATATCTATATTAGCTAAGCATCTAATAAGTAAAAAAACAATATTAAAAAATTATAAAAAGGACATGGCTATTTATAATGAAATAAGAAAACATTTTAAATTGAAAGCAAATTCTAATTTTTCCTGGGCAAATTTAGTGATTTGTACGCAATAGCTTATTGATTATACTTTTTTTTTAATAAATACACATACAGATACACATTTATATATATATATATATATATATATATATATATATATGTATTGAATAAATAATATAAAAACTCTGTCAGATAATGAAAATTATTCTACATGAATAAAGTGTGATAAACAGCAGCCAAGATGAAAAAAATAAATAAAAAATAATTATAAACAATTTGCCAGCACTTTCGGTACTGTATACCAGAATCATGGTGACATAATGGAACTGAGTGGTTAATATTCCAGTGTATGCTCAGTGGAACACTAGTGTTATGCTTATGAATAATGTTTTTAAATTTTGCAATAAAGAGGCTTGGTTTATTGTGAAGTCTAAAAACATTATCAATCAGCATAACACTAGTGTTCCACTGAGCATGCACTGGAATATTAACCATTCAGTTCCAATATGTCACCATGATTCTGGTATACAGTACCGAAAGTGCTTGGCAAATTGTTTATAATTAATGTTTTTGTTTTTTTTTCCATTTTGGCTGCTCCATTTATAATGCTTTATTCATGTAGAATAATTTTTATATGTATTGATAAACCAGTATTGGAATATTTATATCGATTATATATATATATATATATATATATATATATATATACCATAGTATCCACTGATTAGATCTTTGATGCTAGTGTTATATATATATATACACAGAAAGATTTTTTTAGAAAAAACATTTTTAAAAAATACAATTTTTTCTTACTCATGCATGCTATTAGGTTCTTATATATTGTAATGGTCACATTTATACATTCATGTAACAAAATCTGTAGTCAGGTAAAGTACACCAAAGTTGATCGCAATGAGATTGTGAGTCTCGAATCTGACCAAACTTCAACTCATTTGCTAGTACTCCATGATTTAACACCTGATAAATGACATTTCTGAGGTTATACACAGGTCTCATTTTTTTCTGCTAGCTGACTTTGAACAGGAGAAACATGAGACTCAAGGGAAATTAGCAATTTAACTGAAGATTTAAAATAACTCTTAACACACTAATTACTTAACTAAAATAATGCATATTCAACATATAAAATCGTTAAGGAATTGAATAAGATAATATGATTTGCAATGAATAGGACTACAAGCAAAAAAGATATAAAACCTTTATATTTTAAACAGGTTTATTAAAACAATAACAAAATGAAGTAAAAATGACAAGGACTATATAGTATTAAACATATGTGATCAACATATGCAGGCATTTGCATCATTGGTGAGACTATTATTAATAAAGCTGTATGTGCAGTTAATAAATCATACCTATAATCATTTAATGGGTCCATCCTATTATACATGGTTTGCTAATATTATAAGGTAATAGCCAAGCCTAGATGATGACTACATATAGCTCTATGATGGCTGTTATATATATTAACAGAGTGAGCAAATAAATAAGCTCAAGATAATGCAGATGCAACCTAGTAACCAAGATTTTAGTTTCAGTCTAATGCTAAATTGTTTATTAATGACGAAAAGAACTGGTTACCATTAGATTCACACACACACACATATATATATATATATATACTATGATGCTATATTAGATTCACACACACACACATATATATATATATATATACTATGATGCTAAATAGAATACTAAGGAATAAATATGATGTGAGAGTAATTATTCAAAAGCTTCAGCATCAAATTCTTGGTGCTCTAAAACTGGGTGGTTTGCTGCAATTAATATAGGAACAAATAAGTTCAGGAACTCAGATAGGCTTTATAAACATGGTCTGGACCCTTGTGTTCCAGTTCTAATAAAAATAGACATACCCAAACTAATGTCTGGGTGGTCATCATTGTGAAACCATTTAAAAAGGTGAAGCAAAACATAAACATAAGAATGTGTACTTTGTAAAGACACACAATGGACAATCGAAATACCAATATGTATACTTATAATTAATTAATTGAACCTAAAAACAGATAGCTTCTATCTGCCAGACTCACACAATCCAGTTCTTAAAACAGCATTATAATGATCCTAACAAAAAGGACTTAAATTTGAATCTGCATATATATAATCATAATTAAAGAGGAAACATATCTTTGATGGTCATTAATAAACATTAACAAATATACCTTTAATATCATCTCTAGCTATCCCATCATTTCTAACTAACAGATATCAAAATGTCATAAATTATAATAACTGACTAAGCAAACCCTCATGAAATATATTGCAACTTATAAAATCAATAATATAACAATAATAATGATCACATATTGATCAGTTATTATCTGTTAATATAGGATTTTGAAATAGTGATTTAATATGTGAAGTAGCATTCTTAAAATATTTAAAATAGAGATTTTAATTATCTCCAATGAAAGTGCATTAATAACTAGTATTCACTGTTTTGAAAGATTGGCTTATTATAATATGTATAATAAATTCAGATAAAATAGTTAACACAATAAATTTAGGCATGACTACAGTTTTAAGAAATTTAAGTAATAACTGATTGCACTTATTTATAGATTAGAAGAACAAATTATTTTACATTATAAAGATGAATTCAGACAAGTTTTACATAGTTTTAATTTTATAAATGATTTAATTTAAATCTAGTTTTAAGAAATAAAATTGAATGTTCATTCTTTTAAATAAGCTAGCTTAATATTAAAATTTACAGATTTAAAGATTCATTTATAGAGCTCTGCACTCTTTGAAAATAATATTACTGATCTTCTTGGTTGTATCTTATAATGCAGGCACATCAGGCATGTAAAAATAGCCTAGAAATTGCCATCTTCTCTCAGAGAAACAGCAAATCTGTTGCTTCTTTGCTAGACATGTCATAGTTAATAACTAGCATAGATTGTGGCAGTGAGCTTTTTAAAAATTATTAAATAGAATATTTACAGCAAGAAATATAGCCTATTTATATAATTCCAGGATTAGAACACCTTGCTGTCAACAAGACTATTTACTTCTAGAGAATCAATTAGCACGCTCTGAAATTTTATAACTTAATTCATTTAAATCTTCCTGTTAATTTTAACAAAATGTTTTTAACTAAACTTGATCATTTTAAATCCCTAATGATTTTGTAATAGTTTCAGTTCAGTAATTTTGTTTATAAAAGTTATATACTTTTGGAAAAATATTATTACTTAGTGACAATATAAATTACCTCATCCAGCTATGTTAAAACAGGTGTGCCCAGCTTGGCTTTTGTTTACAACTTATTTAAGGTTAAAATTAAGTCATTAGAACTTTTAAACAATATTACTGTCTACATATAACATGGTCATGTGTAGACCATGACTATAAACCCGCAATTTCAAAGGTAAAATAACAAATTGATTCATTTTAACATAATAAAATCTACAATATAAAATATATTATTTTAAAATAAAATATACGTTGTAATATATATATATATAAACTGATGATATCACAGTTGTTTGTCCACATATATATGTATGAGGATACCTATATAACTGGTGATGCTTAAATACATGTACTCAGAGAGGGTTTAAATCCAGCACAGATGGAGCTGTGAGAAAAAATAGATGAAATGTATATGAGATCGGGAATATACTGTTTCAATATATATATATGTTTAAGAGATATTTTGATTATTTTAATATATAGTAATACTATAAGGGAAAAATTCATAGAACTGTTATAACAGCTAATTTAAATACTCTGTAGCCCCGAAGGCGACAATAATTTTTACTCCAAAAGAGTATGCATTTTATTGTTACTTCATTTATTTTATAGATTATTGACTAAAAGTATTTGACCAGAAAGAATGAATATTTATATCAATAGAGCAAATAAGCTAAAGATATTTCCATTAGCTGATACATCATTAAATGACACACTCCTGAGAGCTTACTAAATTTAAATATTTTCACCAATTTTGTAATGAGAATATTTCTAATGCTTATTGGATATGTAATACTGCAACAGTGGGGCTCATGCAACCCTTACAAAAAGTTATTGAATTACTGTCTAACCTAACATAAAAAATATTTTTTACAAGTAAAGAGCACAACTGATTCAAATCTTTATTTTTTTATTAAGTTGTTATGGACAATTCTCTATATGAATAAATAAAAAAAGAAAAGACTGCTATTTTGTGATAAAAAGTACTGTATTTTGTTGGGTTTGAAAATATTTGACCAAATAAAAAGGTAATGAGGTATATAATGTACCTTTACAATTTATTGCCATATAGTGATGCTAGAGATGACAGTTCAAAACGATTTAATTCCAACACTTAAGTATAAACATTAAGCTCTTAAATCTTATATGCATTTATACAAGTGCACTTTGTTTATTTCTTCTAATTAATTTGACATAAATATGACCAATATTCTGAGATATGCATTACACACGCATACACAAATATATTTAATAATTAAATTCATGTTAAATTTGGAGGTAGACGTAATTAGAGGTGATTTAAACCCAGAATTTCAAATTTCCTTTAGACATCCATTCCATCTTATTCAACTGATACACATGGCCACATACTTGTGAAAAAGGTAAATGATCTTTAATATACTGATGAGTGCTGGTTCAGCATGAAATCCATATATTGGAGATCAATATTTTTTTTCGCTTGTATGTGGCCATGTGTATCAATTATAAAAAATGAAATGGATGTCTAAAGGGGCCTGAAAGTCTGGGATCAAATCACTTCTAATTAAATATATATATATAAGTTTTACAAGATTTGTATCTATTGTTTTATCACTTTTTGTAGTTGTTGATGTTATTCAATATTCAGTTTTCTAAGTCAATCCATAATCTTTAAAGAAAAAAAAATGCTGAAATATAAGAATTGATTCTTATTTTTGCATAATACAATTTATTTTTAAAAACCACCTTAAGTCATTTTTTTACATCAATATTTTCTGAAATAAGTAAATATATTAAATAACATTCATGTTCATTCTCACCTCTATCTGAAAAAATTCTTTCTGAGGCTTTCTATTGATTCTTAAGAAATAGTTCTTGGTGGAAGTTTAGTAACTAATATGTAAAATCATTTGTCAATTTAAATAATAAATTTCTCCGCTTATATATATATATACGAAGAATGTCTTTATTTCAAATATTATATATATATTACATATTAAAATGAAGATTTTTCAACGACTGCAGTTATAAATAAATCCAGGTTTATCAATGGATAGTTTATTGTATAATATATATATAAACCAACGTTACACAGGCCGTATTTATCAACTGGGTAATAAATATAAAAATAATTGTAAAGACTCTGTAAATAATAACATATAACAATAATAAACTTTCTATTAATAAAAAAAAACACAAACAATAAATATAAGAAATTATTTATATTAAAGAGATTTTAATTAATAATTTTCAAATAGACGATAATTTAAATTTTTCATCATGTTTGTTGATACAAAAAGTTCTTTTAATGAATTCAATGGCTTTTTGGTGACATTGTTAAAGAGTGTTATATCTAGATAGTTTTCTCACATTAAAAAAATCAATACTATGACTTGTATTTGTAACATGGATGCATGGTGCTACTTCTGGTGAGGGTTCCTTAACTGCATTAATATTTTCATCTTTTTTAACATTGATACAGTAAGTTATTCATACCCATATAAGAAGCTTTACAAATTCTGCATGAAACTTTATAAACACTATGGGCTTCAAGAGAGATTGAATCTTTAATAATGCTATTAATTTTTTGATAAGTAGTGTATATTATGTTGACTTTAATGCCCATCATTGTCTGTAGTTCTTTTTATATAAGGAATACAACCACTAATAATTGTTTCTCTTGGGGACTTTTTATTTTGATTGTTTAGGGATTCAATTGCTTGATGTAATGTTCTATTATTATAATCATTAGTTAACAAAATATTGCTCATAAGATTTACTTCTACTTCTAGAATTGATTTATCTGAAATAAGGTTAATAGCATTAGTATAAAGAGTTTTTGTTGCAGGAAAGATTTGAGCTAGATGATGTGATGAAAATTGTAGATAGCTTTCAGGTTGTGTAGATTTTCTGAAAATTTAAAAAGATAAAAGACTATTCTTGATGACAAGTACATCAAAAAAAGAAAATTTCCCATTAGTTTTTGTTTCCATTGTAACATTGATATTAAGATGCATTTTGTTTATATGTATAAAAATAATGGTATATATCATATTGCTAGATGATAAATGGATCATCTATATATCTGAGTCAAACAAGAATTTGTTAAAGGTGCTGACTCTAAAACATAAATTTTTATATATTCTATGAATATATCAACTATTACCCCTGGGATTGGTGAGCTCATCAGAGTACCAAAAGTTGGTTAATAATATTTTCCATAATACATGAAAATTAAACGCATGCTAATGAGTTCTAAACAAGCTTTTTTTTATGATAAATGCTTCGCAAGAAAAGGCATTCAAATCTTTTTTATCTTGGATTGTCCCCATCCCCAGACCGGTTTCGACCTATGGGTCTCTTCAGTGAGAAGTTGGAACATTAGATTCAAAAAACCAACTCAAATCAAGCATTTATCTAAAAGTTAATTGTCAAGAAGTATCATAAAAAAAAATAAAAAAATAAAAAAAAGCTTGTTTAGAGCTCATTAGCGTGCTTTTAATTTTACATATTTGTAAATGCAAGCTATATATAAGTCATGTGACATCTGACTTTTTATTATTACTATTATTATTTTGCTGTTGGGACTTTGGCTAAATTAAATGGCTAAGCCTACTAATATATGGAGTATCTGAATTAAGTTCAGGCCCATATGATTTTTTTCAGTTGGAGAACTCACTTTAAAGACATGTAGATGTCTAAAAGTTTCAGATCTTCTTCTTGACAATTAACTTTTAGATAAATACTTGGTTTGAGTTGTTTTTTTGAATCTTATGTTCCAACTCCTCACTGAAAAGACCCATGGGTAGAAACCGGTCTGGGGATGGGGACAATCCAAGATAAAAATGGCTTGAATGCCTTCTCTTGTAGAAGCATTTATCATAAAAATAAATAAAAAAAAATCTTGTTTAGAGCTCATTAGCATGCTTTTAATTTTTACATATTTGTAAATGCAAGCTATATATAAGTCATGTGACATCTGACTTTTTATTATTACCATAATACATGAAATATGTATTTGACAAATAATTTTTAATTAATTTAATAATATAATCAGATAAATTGCATCGTTTACCAATAATATTTAAAATTTTGTCAATGAAACATTTGTAAATAATAAAGTAAGATCAAAGCTCACTAGAATATCATTTGTATATTTTTTATTATATGTTTTATTTCTTTAATAAAAATTTTAAAGATTAATACACATAATTGTTTAATCAGCTTTGTTTTTACTTCTTTATAGCTAAATGATCCACTTGAGAAGCTTTAAATATTTTTAAAAAACAATAATATTTAGGATTTGTATTACTTATATAAAATGAACTACATGGGATATGGGACTTCTTCTAAAATATTACAATATAACACAGAATATATTATTCATCAAAAAATTAATAGCATTCTATGCAAGACTAAAGACTCAATTCCTCTTGATGACATTGGAGTTATGAAATGTTATGTAACATATGTAAAACTTCTTATATATTTATGAATAATGACATCAATTCTAGAAGAAATGAACATATTATTGCAGATAAAAACACTCATCATCAATAACCCTAATTCTCCATGCTATAAATACAGGTTATGGTATTCATTTCTCTAACACAATAATACTATCTAGGCTTAAAACTATCCAACAATACCAGATAAGTGAAGCCATTGAGATCTTTAAAGAGACAGATTCTATCAATAAATGTGATAATAGATGCAAACTATCTTCTATTTCGAATTTTTTTTAAAACTCATTAATCTAAACAATTTCTTATATTATTTCTGTTTTTTATTGATAGAATGTTCATTATTGTTGTAAGTCAATGTTTACAGTCTACAATTATTTTCATAATAATTATTACCTAGGTGATATCCAGGGAGACATGGCTGAAACATGGGTATATATATATATATTATAACAGTCCGAAAAGAATGAGTCTTAATGTATCTGCACTATAGGATGCCACTAGGCATTTGAACCTAGAAAATTTATATAGTAGGCAGATACGTAAAGACTCATTCCTTTTGGAGCATTATAATTGGTGCCCCATGTTGAGTGCCAATTATAATGGTCTGGAATAAAGCGAAAGATGAGTCTTACCATAATCTGCACTACAAGGGCACCATCTAGGCATTTGAACCTAGAAAAATTTATATAGTAGGCAGATACATAAGTTAAGATCCCACTTTATTTTATATTTAGACTGTTAGCCCAAGTCACTAGCTCAGTGGAGACGCAGAGATAATAATATATAACTTTGTTTAATTTCATATCTTAAATATAAAAAAATAAAAGCCACTGCCAGTAATTAACACACAAACAACATTTGTTAATGCACATATATAATCATTTTAAATTTGAGGAATAACATTTATTATTTTTTTTAATATTAACTTTTAATTTAAATTATTATTTAAAAATTTTAAATCATCCACACAGAAGAATTTTATATTTATTTTAAGATTGTCAAGTATGAATAAACTACATAGATTGTATTTGAAAAAAAAATTTTATCCCTTATTTAACCTTAGGCCAAAAGTTAGCAGTCAAACCGGCATCAATCCATCTGATACATTGATGTATTCAATGTAGCATGAAAATATGACAGCATAAAAAATACTATACTTTCAGGAATGTACATCTGAACAGTATAATTAGAGAAGATATTGACTCTCAACCAAACAGGAATGCTACATCTGTCAGCAAGAAGAACAATAAAAATAAAAACTCCATAGGCAGGGATGGCATTTCATCTTACTATCCCTTCCATAGGCAAACGGGGCATGTGGCATATATTGCAATTCTGCACATAGCGAATCTCGTACTACATCTATTAATTATACCGATATATCCAATCCACTACCCTCCCCTAATTAATTAATATAATTTTACAAATCTATATAGCCATTCACACCCGACTTAAATTTAACATTTATATAAATTCACACAGATGGATTTATAAAAGTTTGTTGTTTAATGTTGAACATAGATCAACTACATAAATTACATGCTCAAAAACATTTCAACATAAACATAAATGATCAAAATATAAAGTCATTGATCTAATTGCAGAGGGAATTCACTAGAAGCCCAATGGCATTCATCATAAGATGCTGCATTGACACCAATAACTAAAAAGACATCTAAAAATACATTTTAGATATTCAACATAAGATATCATTATTTACCCCATGTCTATATATTTTAATCATATATGAAAACAACAACATAATTAAACATGAAAGAATCTATGCAAGCGCTAATGCCCATTTTAAATTTAATGCATTTAATAATTTCTACAATAAATATTAATAAAAAAAATGAAAATGATTTTTGGCAAACTCAAATGAAAAAAAATTAAACAATAATTGATTTGGAAAAGTCAGATTATAGTTCATTTTACAAAAATTAGATTTAGCTTGTTTATTAAACTTGTCAAATCTTGATGAAAGTTCTTAATTACTTTTAAATTTTAAAATTGTTCAGTTCAATAGCTTACAGTTGAAGAGTCATGGTTCTTGGTGCCAATTCCCACGATGTCCCCATTGAAAGACCAGTCTGATGTTCTGGAGGTGACCTTAGCTGGTTCCATTCTGGTATCACAGTCATTTCATTTTTTAAAATAGAGAGAGGGTGATATGTGCATCCTATTACACCTCTCAAAAACAATCAAGCTGGAACTGTCTGGAACTGCCCTTAATTTCAATATTTTTTTATAATCATCCTCTGGATTCAATGAACAAAATGTCACTAATCCATCATTTTCATTAGGGTCTGAGCTGAGGCTTGGTGCTTCCATTGGTCAAGCTAATTCTTTGTATTCTCTTATCTATATCTTATCCTCTGACTTTTTAATTATATAAGAGCCTCAAGGGCTAGTTTGCTTTTCAATTAATTTATAAAACAATCATTTCCATTTACAAAAATATTTTATCTTTTTCTTATACTTTTTTCTAAAAAAGTATGTTCAAATACCTTTTTTTTTAAAAAAAAAATAATAATTTTTAAAGATTTGCATCTGTGCAAATATATATATATATAAAACAATTCTTTAATTTTTTTTAGCTTTTAGTTTTTAATAAATTTATTTTTATTTGTGAACTTAGTTTTTATTTTAAATTAATGTAATGGCATATTTATATATTGTTACATATCAGTAAACTTTGTCAAAAACAAAAACATTAAAAAAAAAGAATTTACTTAGTGTTAGTAATTACTTTACACAAATTGATTATATAAAAATTTCAAAAGGTCAATTTTTTTTTTAAAAGACAAAACAGTAATTACACACAAATATAATGATAAAAAAAATTGTTGACTGTTGATTCCTTTCTACCAGCTAAATTTCTGCCCCCTTCCCTTCCATATTTCTTTTCTTCTACTTTTAACTATTACTTAGGCATGTTAAACACTTGGATTTTAAATAAGACTTTTTTTTTAAAAAAAATGATTTAAATTAATTATTACCTTTTAATTATTTCATTTTATTCCTCATATTTATGTTTACACATGCACAATTTTTCTTACTGGCAGCACTTTTAAAACAAAATTCAACCTATAACTTTACGTTAATACAAAAATATACTTATTTCAGAAAAAAGTGTTACTGGCATGATTTATTTTTAAAATTCTCAGGGTACTGGTGGTTTATTAAAGATCAGCTCACATTGGGTGGCCAATTATAATGGTCTGGAATAAAGTGAAATTAAATTATATAAATTACACATATGAACCAGATAACATTTTAATTATATATATATATTAATTCACGTTTTAGTCTCATTTGTTTAAATATAATTTAAATAATTATTTTTATTATGTGGCAATATATAAATTCAAACAGAGGAAGACATAACTCTCTTAGAGTTAGGTATGTAAATAGATCACTAGTTAATCTAAAATTATACTAATATTTCTATCAATAAATATTATACATTTTAAATGAAGAGAAAAATATATAGCAATAATAATGATAAATATAAGTAAACAACCAAAGTAATAGTCTTTAAATATGGCATTTCAAAACAGTACCAATGTTTTAGTGATTATTTTTTAAAATCATTATCTGGACTTATTTTATTCCAGACAAAGTTGAAATATTACAAAAATCTATAATATTCAAAGTACATTTTTTATCTACAATATTCTTCCATTTCCTTGTGACAATTGGAAGGTCCCATAGATCATTTTTTTACATTTTGGTAGAAAGAATAACAGATTTCAACAACAAAAAACAACTCAAAATTATTCATTATTATCAATTATTACTTATATTAAAACTATTTGTAAATGTTGATGTGCATACTACAGTACATTATTATGATATATTTCTTTCTCTTAGTTCCTTTATAGACATTTTAAGTTTTTTTCACATCAACTTTTTTATTCTGGATTTTTTTAATGTTCAGATTAAAATTATAAGAATTTCTATGATTGGTAAGCACAGTTGTTTTCATTAAACATTTTCCATTAACTTCTTTTAGTATGTTCTAGTTTATCATCATCAACCATTATCAATCCACTGCAGGTTGAAGGTCTCTCCAAGTTCAATCCATATTTTCCTATCTTTAGCTTCTCTTCTCCACATCGCCCCTGCACACTTTCTTATTGCATCCATTCATCTCACATGTGGTCTCTTTGTGGGTCTTTTACAATCTCTTGGAATCCAGTTTAAAATTTTAATTGTCCATCTGTTATCATCTCTTCTAACAATATGTCCAGCCCAACTCCACTTCAGTCTTTTAATTTTTTCAATGAGGTCAGTAACACTTGTTTGTTCTCTTACCCATATATTGCATTTTTGATCCCTTTTTGTTATTCCCAACATGCATCTCTCCATACTTCTTTGAGCAGTCTGAAGTTTCTGTATTGCTAAACATACTTTGATATCCAGGATAGATTAATACTGGTAAGCGCAGTTGTTTTCATTAAACATTTTCCATTAACTTTTTTGTAGCTTCCATTTATCAGTTGCTAAATATACTTTGATATCCAGGCTAGGTTAATACAAGTTGCTTTTATCCATTTTACAGTATAATAACTTTCATTACATACATTTCCAGTCAGCTTAAGAATGCCTGAGACTGACATGTTTTGCATAGATTTACAAGGCTTGCTATAATCTTTTCTCAGATGTATTTTCCTTTTTTTACATTTTCTTTTAGTGAAACTTGTTACAAGTTAGATTGATGATGCTCAGTTTTTAGGTAAAACTTACCTCTTTATTTTGGAACATCCATGTCAAAAACATTTTTAAAGAATTAGTAGTGATGGTAGTTCTATTTCAGATTACAAACTCAACTTCTCATTTTTCTTCTCTCAAGATCTGAGCTGCTACTACTATTTTTTCTAGACAGCTACTCATGATTTCTACTAATAGGAATAAATAAGAGATATATATCATCATCCACACTTAATAGTCAATCATCTCAACTAACCATGACAATGAATAGTTATAAATAAATATAAAAGGGAACTGAGAGAATCAACATAGAAAAAAATAAGTAATTATAAATAATAATTAGTTATATCATCAGCAGTAAACAAATAATCAATTATCATCCTTTGTTCTGAACGTAAAAGCGATTTGATATTAATAAATGAGGAGATTACCTAACCCTTGTCAAACTTAGAGCATAATTTAGAACAATCATCTGAATGAACATATTTTATGTGCAAAAGAATCTATCACAATAAAAAATATAGGATTCTGATATATGCTGATCATCATGAATTTATTGGACATATGGTATCATAACTATACATGCCAACTACTGACTCATTTCTAATCTGTATAACCATTAATTGACATTCTTTCTTCATCAAAATGAGAATGCGTTAGGCCCGATATATCTAATTTTGCATTTTTATCTAATCTATAATCAATTTCTACAAAATTGTTCTTTCATTTTTTACTTATTATTAACCAGATTCTATTTTCATTTTAAATATTTGTGCCATTATATTTTTATTTTATAACCACAATTTAAGTCAATTGTCACTTTACCTGTTTATCCAAATCAAGTAATCTTCATTTTCTTTAATGTGGTCTACAGTAGTTAGTATATTAATAAAAAGTCATCATTGTATGACAGTCTGGGTACCAACAAGATAAAATTTTGAATCCTCTTATGATTCTGAATCATCAACCTTTTTTACATATGAAGAGACTTTGTATATTATTTTAGATTTAGAGTGCTTATCTCTGCATAAAAATAATATAGGAGTGAGAATATAAACGGGCATCATGAACATTTTTGAAAGAATTATGACTCGAATGTGGGCTTCACATATTACTAGAATTAATAAATTATTACACAATATAACCTGTAAATTGAATCTCAAGAAATCTTAAAATATATAGATGAGGTGTGAGTTGAAAGGATAGAATAAAATAAAGTGCTTGATTACTGTGGGGAAGTGAATTTATGGATTGGAAAAATTTAAATAAATTTGGAGAGAACATTACCCCCCCCCCTCCAGTTGATTTATAATGTTTGAAAATCCTGTTGATAATATTATCAATTCCCTTTGCAGATTCTTGTATTGTTGATCACAAAGACACATGTAGATTATTTTTACTAAATAATAATACATCTAATATACAATACCAAATACATAAATAGTTAACCAGATCTTACACTTATGCATAAAATATATGTAAATTAGTATAAATTACATATCATAGAAAAATAGAATTATAAAAACAAGCTTTTACAGATATTGCTATATATTTAAGATTGAATTTTGAATAATATTTAGATAAGGTGTTAAAATGTATTTAAATTACCAATAATTTATATATCAATCTCCTTATATATATATTTAATCTTTTCTTGTTTTTTATTATTTTGATTAGTGCATCTTTAATTTCAACTACACCACATTGCGCTATTCATTAGCGCAGCAATTCAGATTATTAATATATCTTAAGCATCTTATGTTTTGTAGGACTTGCTAATTATCAAATATTTCAATATAAAGATTTGTATGAATTATACCAAATTAAACTTTAATTCATTATACACACATTTAATGGATTGGTTGATAATATATATATATATGGGATCCCCATTTATTAAATGCATCCAAATTGACTCAATAGATTTTCTTTTATCTGTTATAATTCTTTTAGATAAAAAGCTTAATGTCATAAAATGAGAACATTTTGAACAGATAGTTTAATCTTACAAACTGTTAAGGTGTTATTGGAAGTCTTTAATAGATTTTTTTTTTATTGGAAAAACATTTAGAATTTAGAAAAGTTCGACGAAATGACATGCAGTCAAATTAGTGATGACGATTGCTGAAAGATAAATAGAATAAAAGGCGATTTGTTTTTTTTTTCTTGTTTTTTTTTAATTTTAAAATGTCACTTAATAGAGTGAATTGTATTAAGTACGTTCGAATAAAAAAAAAAAAATGTATAAAGTATAAGATATTTAAGATATTGAGATATATATAAAGACAATATTTAGAGATAATTCAACAAATATATCTGATTCCACTTGGTATAACATTTGTCTAGATGTGCATAATAAGCATTATTTTAATGAAAATCCTGATGTACAGGGAAAAAAAACATTTGTTCATTTAGTTGGTTATTCATTAAAAACATAAAAAAGAATGTTACTCTTGATTTTAATTGTTGTATATAATTTCAAATTTAAAATAAATTCATTTAAATTTAAAGCAGTACAAATAAACGTAATGGAGATACTTATATATTAGGATAATAGCTAACAACAAAATTTTAAAAAAGATGTTATTTTTTAAAAGCACATAAAAGTGTGAGAGAAACAATGAAAGTATACTAAAATTGAAATATTTAATTAAAAAGGATTTTAAAAGGATGAGATTATCTAAAGTTAATAGACATTTTATTTAACAGTATTGCACGATATAATGTTCTTAATTAATATTAAAACGGATTTTTTTTTTTTTTTCAGTTATATGATATGTAATCATACAAATATAACATACCTTAGTTTTTTATAAAGAAGAGATTTCAATTTTCAATTATGTATTGAAAATATAAGCAATCCGTAATTAACAAATAGTAATGCGTTTAATTTGTCATCCGATCAGTTTTGGGTTTTTCTTATTATCAGTGATAACATAAAATTCATCAGAGTTAAGTCCTAAGTACTAATAGAATCAGTAGGCAGTAATTTGTCTGTAGCTAGAAATTAAACGTATCACATGTTTCAATAAAAAATAGTATTGAAAAAATAGTTTAGTAATAAATAATAATTATCAGAAAGATGGACTGAAGATGGATTATTATTAATAAGTGACTCACTGTAATTTTAAATATAAATATTAATTTTGGACAATAATGCAGCAAAGGATTAAGGATATTCATTTAGTAGAATTAAGTGATCTATAATTATAGATTGTAATTGATATAGGCACTAGAATAGCTAAGTAAGGAAAAGCTTAAAAAAGTTTCATTATATTATGTTGAACAGTTTCCAATATATTAGTACTCATATCATACTCATAGAAATGACTAGTAAATGAGAGGGTTGTGGATAAAAGATAAGGAAAGCTTAAAATAAAAATTTTATTATATTATGCTGAGCGGAATTCAATATATTAATCCTGATATCATACCCATAGCAATGGATATTGGATGAGAGGGTTGTTAGTAATATATAGCTTTCCATATTTTAATCCTGATACTATACTCATAGCAATGACTCCTGAATGATAGGGTTGTAAGTAAAATATACTCCCCACTAGTAATTTTTATGAGTAAAAAATCAGGATTAAGATATCAAAAACTGCTCAGTGTAATCCAATTACAATAAAATTTTATTTCAGTCTTTTCTTACTCAGTGTTTCTAGTGCTTATATCAATTCAATTATATAGAAAAAGTTAACTAACATATATAAAATTATAGATTGTGTAAATGTGTATAACATGTATATATCTATTATAACATTTATATTTTGCTACTTGCTTTTACAAATACGTAATACTGTCAATTTTTTAGCAAAATTTTAAATTTTTAATAACAGTTGTTTTTAATATATTTTTGTATTTAAAGTAGTTTAAAATATACTGTTGGCTTCATGTAAAGTGAAGCAAAGTTATTTTAAAGCAATTTTATTTAAATTTATTTAAAAAGTTAGGATGTAGAGTAGTATTTAATGTTAAGCATTAGTAAATAATTATAAAAATATTTAACATTATGCTAAAATAATAATCTTAGTCATAAAAATCAATATTATAATTATTAACAGTTTTTTTTAAATCTTATTTAATTATTTAATAATGATGTAATTATTAACCTTTCATGTGATTATTTTGTTTAGATCCTGTAGCTAATTTAACCCTTTTTAGGCAAAATTCGAGTTAACTTGAGATTTCACTTTTAATCATTCATTTTCATCATTTTAAATGCTACCATTAAGAATTTGCACTTTTTTTAAATGTTAAAAAAAGTTCCGTAAGATGCTGTCCTCTCTTGAATTATTTTACAAGTAAAAAAACAATAAAACTGTCATTAAAGGTCTAACAAAGAATGCAGTACCACTCATTCTTGATTCTGATTGGCTGTTACCTTTCGACAATAAAGAAAATGGATTGTCAATAACTAAGCATTACAATTTCTTTTCTTTCATTTGGAAAGTGATAAACAAATGTTTTAGACTATTTTAAAAGTATTTTTGACATATTACAAATTATTTTGAAAAAAAAAGCTAACAATAAAATTATTCTAGAAAAATAGTTAAGAGTTTAGCAAAAATTATTTACTTTTCTGGGCAATATAAAATTGGCAAAAAAAAATCACTGATGTCAGAAATCTTTATGGTTGGTGAATTGCATTCATTTAACATTTACTGCTATCTAATATTTGTATAATTATAAAAAAAATATTTTTGAAAAAACTTTAGTTCACTTTCATAATCTGACAAATTATTAATATACTTTTTACAAACGAAACTAAGGTGAATATAATATTAAAAGTTGAATATATTTTGACACTTGAGTTTGTGAGTTGACCAATTAAAAGTTTAGACTTTTACCTCACTCAGCCAATAAAATTATCAGTGATCTATAGGTTAATTGGGACTAAAATACAAATTACGTTTTTTGGACATAGCATGCACCATCTCTTGGTCAATTTTGGTCACAATTTCTTTATTTTAGACTTATTTTATAGGAAATCCAAAATTTAAAATTGTAGTTCTAAAAACATTCACATATAGCATTATATATTTTTTTTAAAAATCAATTTTTCATGCAAGCTATTCAGTATCTTTTCTCTGATTGGATGCCTACCAAATCTGGAAATTGTCTTGTAGGCATTTCTAAATGACAAAATCAGAAACTAAACGAAGATGTTCTATATGTTTGTAATTGATTTTGATGTAAATAATTATAATTGTTGTAATTTTTTTACTTTCATAAATAAGATTTTACATTATTTTATCAAAATATAAAGTTTGATTCAGAACATTTCTAATATTACAAGAAAAATAAGCTTGTGAATATAATCATTTTTGAAAACAGTTGTTTATACCTAGTGATTCTAATTTGAATAATAGGCATTGCTAAATAAATCAAAATAAAATATTTTACGCATTCGTATTTTGAAGTAAATAATTATATCTATCATAATTTTTTACATTCATAAATAAGATTTTACATTACTTTACCAAAATATAAACTTTCATTCGGAAAATTTTTAATATTACAAGAAAAATACATTTGGAGAAATGATCTATAATAAAAAACAATTATCACTTCCGATCATAATTGGGTTTTCTAAATGTAAATTCGGAACTGAAAATGAAATGTAGTATGCTTTCATATTTTGAAGTAATTATATCTATCTTATTTTTTTACATTCATAAATAAGATTTTACATTAATTTATCGAAATATAAAGTTTGATTCGAAAAATTTAAAATATTACAAGAAAAATAAATTGGGAATGATAACTCTTCAGAAAAGTAAATTATTTTGACATATAGAAATTGAATAATGATACCAGTGATTGGTTTAAATATAATTCTTTTGTTTTACCACTGGCTATTTTTTAAAGTTTTTTTCTTATATTTTTCTTCAGTTATTAACATTATTATTAATTTTTCGTTACATTTAACTAATTTGAATCTAAAATTATTCATTTTTTAGAAGCTGAATTAAAAAAATTCTGTGTATTTTAGATCAATATTTTAACAATAGAAACTGACTGGAAATGAAACTTGTTCTCAGATTTAAGTAGTGGACCAATACAAAAATTAGACAAAGATTAACTCTGTTAAATAAGTTAAAAGAATCAGTTAAATGGTGATATGCAATCTGTGTTAATCTTTGTGCATGCACATTCTTGCTAAATTAATATTACATCCTCATTGCAAAAAATAATTTTATTAGTTGTATGTTGCAATTTATTTTGTATCTAATTCTTAAAAGTGTATCAAAATTATTATTTTAATTATCCAAACAGTAGTTTTTATATTTCAAAGTTAAATTTAATAAAAAGTAGTTATTAGAAGTGTATTTTAAAAATAGTATTTAAATAAAGTTTCAAATATATTATTTAATAAGAATTATTATTAAATTATTATAATAAAAAATATAAAGCAATAAAATTTAATTTGTATGCAAATTTTTATTGTCTGAGATTTAATTGACCAGTCAGATAAGGGTCAATTATGGCTTAAATATAAGAGTCATGTCATTGTTGTAGTGATCTATTAATATTATAAAATCAATCAAATACATTCTGGGAATAAATTTTATATCTTATAGTTTAAATTTTTAAGTTATAATTTTTTTTAATTTTTATTTTTATTTTTGATTAGTCAAGTGTTAAAGTAACTTATTAAATTATGAATAATTATTTAAGAAGTTTTTTTTCAAAATGTATAATATGGAGTAAAACAAAACAAATCCCTTTTCAGTGGCTGAACAAAAAAAAAACAGCTAGAATCTCTGATGATGCATGGTAAAAATACATGTCATCCAACAGAAATGTCATTAGACAGAGGACTATGCTGGAGAATGTGTTGTTTAGAATGAAGAGCAACATGATGGATTCATAAGGAATTTCTTTTTCATCATATTTCTATGTTTTATATTAAGGAACAATTTTATTTAATTGTAATAATTAACCATAAAGAGCATAAACTTTTATGTGATAAAGCTATTAATTTTTGCTATTGGAAATTTATTGAAAACTTTTTCAGAATTTATATTCAGTTTAAGAAGAATGAATGTTATTTAATTATTTATTGAAAATTAATTTGTTATCTACTTGTCCATTATGTATAATTTGCAAATATTCTTAATATAAGAAATATATACTAACCTTAAGAATTAAAACAGGCAAAACTCACTATACAACAAGCGTAAGAGATGGTGGTCATGTGATGTTTATTGGCTTAAAACCTTAAAAATTGTGTGATTGAATAATGTTTATTAAGTATCACACAAGATATTAAAAGAATAAATGTGAATTAGTATAAGAAGAGTTATATAAGTTATAAGTCAACTATAAATATTGTTTTAAAATGTATAATAAAATGAAGGAGTAAGTTCTCAATGTATGATGTAATGGAAAAGATATTATTGTGAATTATTGGTATGAAAATGTGTATATATATATGAAAAACAAAAAACAAATTAAAAAACTTGCTAACGCTTGTATTTATGTCAACAGATGGCATTCTACCAAAAACACTGTCAAGCATATGTTTACATAAACGTCAGAGCAAGCATTCACTATCTCTAACTTTAATTCCACTTTCAGATCATGATTTCAAGCTATTTGCTATCATCAGTGAAAGACAGGAATTTTAGAAACCAGATCTAAACACAAACTCTGAGCATTTATGAAACAGTTTCTATTCAGCTTGCAAGCATGAATTTTTTAGACACGTAATGTCTTCAAACTCAGCATAGCAAGCCAGATAGCTATATGGGTCTCATCTCAGTTCAGCATCACCACATAGTAGAAGCCTCTGCAATACATATCATTGTTAGAAAGACCTCAAAGGTATATTTATGAAAAACAAAAAACAAGTTAAAAAACTTGCTAACGCTTGTATTTATGTCAACAGATGGCGTTCTGAAGAGTTATAAAATTGACAGAACTCACTAGTGATATAATTAAAAGTATTTATAATGCTTTTATGTTAAATATTGGAGATTTTGTTTAAAATGAATTAATGCTACAATAAGTTATTAAAATTTAAACTGAAGAAAGAAACCTTTAAATGTGATAATTATTTTATTAAATAACCCATGCTTGTTATTAACTTTTATGTGGAATTTGCTTCATCAAAACAGATAAATTGAACAAACTTTTATTATATAAGTACTTTTTATCCTGCATTGATCAACAATATTTCCATTGAATTTGTAGTTAATATTTTATGCATTTATGTTACATAGAGTTAAGAGTGCAGTGAGGAGAGAGAAAGAAAAAACCTTTTTTAGATAATTAAACATTGCTATGGTAACACATGTTTTACTGAATTTCAACTTCAAGAAAAAATTAAAGGAAACTTTTATTATTTTTTCTCTTAGTTAAGAAATAGATGTAGTTAATTTAATAATTATAGATATTCTTAGATTTAGGATGTCATATATATTATATAATATGTAAATTTTATCTTTAACTTTTTAGTATAAAAAAGGTGAAGAAAAATTAATATTTTTATTTAATGATAATAAATATATAACTTGGATTGAAGAAATTCAATGGGGAAGGATCCAAAGGATCTTCCTAATAATCATAGTGATATTATTAAGGTAAAATTTTATTTAAATGTATTTAAATTTTAATATTGGTATTTACTTATGCAAGTGTTAATCAGTCAAACTGAATATTATATTTATTCTGTTTATTTATGCTACAATAATTTGTTTTAGAAGTATGAATATATATATATTATATGCTGGATCTATTTAGATATCATTAAAGTATAAATAAAATGTTATAAACAGTATTTTTTTAGATACTATATGTATAACTGATCTCTGAATTATTTTTGTAAAAAATTTAAATGAATGTATTTATTATAAGTTAAATATCTAAATGATTTGTTTGTGTTATATTTAATTTTTTGATATTCTAATGAATGTTATGAACTGAAGTTTAGAAATTATTTTATGATGAGATGTTTTACAATTTCTTTGCAATGTTGTAAGCAGTTTTACAGAGTGAATATGATAGACAGTTAGTAGTTCGGGTGAGTAGTAGTAGGAAAAACCTGTAATACAAGGAATTTTTTTGAATATTAAGTGTAATCTTTTGAATATTAAATATAATACTGTTAACATAGGTCTGTATATTTTTATGATTTGTGGACAGTAGTGTTTCTTTCTGTAAATTAGTAAGTGCTCAGAGAGAAGCCATGATAGGAATTTAATGTAGACACAAGAATATGTAGCCTTAAGCTCTGCATCCATGTTTTCAATGTTTTTCCTAGTTCTTGGAGTTTTTAATTCTTCACTTTTAATCACTACTATAATCACTGGTTCATAAATTGCAAATGGTATTGTTATAAATCTTTGAAAAATAATAACTAAACTACTACATGACGTTTAGAATTTTTGAAAGACAAGAAGATCAATATATAATGATGTCTAACTAGAGTGTTAAATAAAGTTTTAAGGAATAATTTGATATTCCAAAAATATTTTAAGAGATCAAGAAAGTTATTAAGTGCATATTAAAGTCATATCAAAGATGTGAATGGAAGTGAAACCAGAATGTGATTAACACCATGGAGTATGAAATGAATAAATACCAAATATTTTTTTATATTATTAAAATAATTATATGTTCATTTTTGATAAAATAAACATAAGAACAGATATGAGTTATATAGTTATTATAAAATTTATATTATGATGGAATATTGGAATGAAGAATTTATTATTGAGGAATATATTTTATTGTTGTTTAGTCATACATAATATAACAAATAAACTATTTAGATAATGAATATGAAAACTTTCTAAAAATATTTAGAAGTTTCATTATCAAATAAAATTTATTTATGAATCTGCAAATATTTATATATATGTTTTTGTAGTAATAATGCTAAAGTGTATTAATGCTATAGATCTAGAAAAAGATAATATGAATATCTTAGAAATGTATTTTTGATTCTATGAAAGTATTCAAATTATTTAAATGTATAACTTAAGAAAACACTAGAATATTTTAATGAGTGTAAATTTAAATAACAGATATTATTATTTCATGATAGAAAATATTAGAAATGGAAATTATTTATTTTTTAATGTAAATGTTTTTTTGAATGTAATTATTTTGAGTTTTTGAATAATTTAAATTTTGTAAATATTATATTCATAAATTTTGAAATATTATAGTTCTTATAATAAATTGTTAATGTTTGTTTTGAATTAATGTAATGTCTTGAGAGTTTATTTTCTCGTAATCATTAAGAATCATCCTAACCACACTTATGCAATGTAAAAATTATATCTTTATATAATTGCACATGATTTAAAGAAAATAATGTAGGATTATTATATTAAGATTATTGAAGATATTACATATTAAATCTTAAGAGGTGTATAATGCAAATTTTTCATTATCTGATTTAATAATTATAACGGTTTGATATTTTTAATATGCCATATGGAGTATATAATTAAAACTGTAATGCATAATAAGATGAACTTATCTGGGGTTTATTTGAAACAATGAATATTATTGTTGGTATTTTATAATTTTAATTTAGTTTTAGCTGATTAGCAAATTAAATATAATTTTTAAATAAGAGTTATTTAGTAGTTTTATTTTTATTGATTGTTATTGTTTAATGTATAGCTAGGTGTATGTAACATCCCTCATTATATGTAACTATATTAAATAATGTGTTAATTTCAAAATAATAATAGTAAGAACCTGATATTAAGATTAACATTATAGTTATGTTATGAATTTTTAAGAGATGAACTATTATTTGATTAAGTAAAGGGGTGTAAAATATTTTAATAGTTTAATTTAATTTTAGTAATGTTAATTATAGTTTATTTTATGTGATATGTGAGTCATGGGAATATTACTTATATTTAGGAAAGTAGGTAGTGGTAATATTCCTATGCCAATGGGGGTATAATTTTGTGGATATATTCTTAATATTAAACTAAGTGTTCGCCTTACTAGAGGTTTTGTGATTTTTCTTAATATTTAGTCAAACCACTGGTAAGAAGATTGAGTTAGTATTTAAATTAATGCAATTTTTAATGAGCTAGTAGTTAGGTTAAATCTATAGTTAGTTAGTAGTTAAATTGATTAGGTGTGTAATAGATTATTTAACTCAGTAGTGTATCTAGATGCATTATTATTTATATTCGGATAAGCTAATTATGTTGTTAAAGTTTAATATAGTGATTAGCTTGTGTAACCGTTACTTGAGCTGGTGAGTTATATATAGTTAGCCTTTTAAGGGCACAATATATATATATATATGTTTTTCAATATATAATATAATTTAAAATATGACTAGCTCAATTAAATCATTATGCTCGGCTAAAATATGTATAACTATCTTTAATATATTTTATAATACTATATCTTATCAAATTTATTATAAACTTATCAAAAATTAATATAGTTCAATATTATGTACTAATTAAATAAGTATTTACTAAAATCATGAGACTGTGAAGTGAAGTTACAATTGGTAATTGAATTTACATTGAGCCAATGTCTCTCCAAGACACTGTCTCAATGGCATAAGAATACTATTACTTCTTTATTATCTCATTACTAACTCTACAGCACTCTTATGACTTTTATAAATGAACTATCTTTAATAATAATAGATAAATAAATCTCAATCTTTTGTTAAGGAAATATAATTAAACGATCTCAGGTTCTTCTAATTATCTTAAAGTAATAATAATTCGTGCAGATAGGAATGATAAGGGATTTAATATCAAACCTAAATACACCTAACTTATTCTAATAACAATAACTAACAATAATAATCTTTAGTGTATAGCTTAATCTTATCTATTTTATTATACTATTAATCATTAAGAAAATAAGTAAATCATATACATGTCTTTCATTTCCATATAGTATCTTAATTTTAAAATATACTAAAGTCTTATAATTTAACAATCTGTGGCAATAAATAATATTATACTCTTATATTGTGCATTATAATTACTTTGTGACCATTGTAATATTATATGTTAATGTCAATCAATTTCTATAAATTATATTAAGAAAATATTGTGTTTCTTTCTCAAATAATAAAATAATAAATTCATATTGTGCAAATATTATGTACATTCAAATTATCTGTTGTCAAATGCTGTGGTGTAAAATAATGAATTCGACACACTTTTAAACAACTTAAACAAATTTATTTACATCAACTTTAACACATAACTTATTTACACTATTTACAGTTATAGTGGAAAACAAAGAAAATAAAAATAAAATAATAATACAAGATTTTTTACACTGTTACTATTTCCATAATCATAAATAGATAATTTATACATTTCTTAAAATGTTCTATCAATAACATTTAATTAAGTTTATGACTTTAAATTTTAATAAACATCATTTGTCCTCAGTTAATACAAGAAAAGGTTTTATGTGAAATATCATTCATGTAGCATATATGTAAATAAACATACTTTAATAATTAAAATGCTATTTCACTTAAGTCTTACTGCTATTTATATTATAATGTACTAGTATGTATTACATTTACTATTAATATTACTCAAAGATCAATTAATGTATAAACTGATATAACTTTGTAATATAATAACAATTATTGATTATAATTATTTATTTCATTCCGATATAATGTCATACTACATGTCTTATCAAAATATGCAATACGTATATGTTCTTTTAAAATAATATTTAAAATTATTCAACAATTTCAAATTTTTATAAAGTATTATATCAAATAAAATTCTATGATTCTTTTCTATTTAAAACTATTACTCTTCTTTACTTGTTATTTTTATTCCTTCCTAAAAAACTTCTATCTACAAAAGTCATTTTAACCTTATTTAACTTCAGAAAAATAGATGACCAATTTTTTAAAAAAATAATATTTATCCAAAATCTCTTATACCTCATCATCTATATACGATAAGCCTTCAATCAAAATATAAATTTCTACATAAAATTAACTTAACTTATCTAATAAAATAAAAATAAAATATAGATTTTATATACCTCTTACTAACTTGAAAAGAAAAATAAATAACTTACAATAATATAATAAATCTAATTCCTAATATTGTAACAGAAACATTAAAATTTATTCACGAAAGAATCATATAATTATTTCTAGGTTCTCATATTACGTTGTACTAAATTTACATCATCAATTTAAAGTATGCATATTAAAATAAAACTGCTATTATTAATCTTATGCGTGTATATTATTTAAATATTAATACATTCATTCAACAATCAAATAACATTTGGTTGATCTAAAGAAAACATAGTAAATACATCAAATTATTATTATTACATAATTTTTACCATAAATGATACTTCAATGTACAGTCCGTCACACGATGTCCTCCAGGATAACAGTTTCAAAATAATTTCACATTTACACTCAACAATTATTCTTTAAAATATTACGTGTTGTATAATTATAAAATAAACTTTATGCAATGAAAAGTTATATTAATATTTAGTTATTATTTTCAAAAATGTAAATGTACCTTTCCTATCTTTAATAAATCAATAATTAATTAAATATTTATGTTAGTTAATAAATAAAAAACATATTACATAAAATCCAACGGTGTCTTCTTTTCACCATAATTGTTCTTTTTCCTAGGCACAAATTTTCACCAAACATTACTTCCTTTTCCGGTACATCACGTGTTTTTTAAAAGTTTTTATGAAATAAATGAAAACGTTCTTTTTTTTTAAAAAAAATAAAAAATAAAAGTCAAAGTCAGTTCCACCATAAGAATAAAATAATAATTAAAATAGTTTATGGAATCCGGATTCATTTCTTTTTAAGGAAAAAAAAAAATATTATTATTTAAAAGTTATTATTTTTTAGAATTAGTCTATAGTTTACAAAGTTCTTATTTAATTATTTTAATTGATTTGGATATCCACGTATATTTGATTTGCGCATTCCTTAACAAATATTTAGGTAAGATTACTTTTAGATTCTTCTGTACGACCAGCGTTCAGACTTTACTAATATCATAATTTTATTTATAGGTATTTCTTTACCCATTAAATTTCCAATTTATTTGCCTTTTAAAACTGTCAGAATTTAGTCTTTTAAACCATAAAGACTTAACAAGGCAAATATTTATACAATTACTGTTACATATCATATCTTTACCAAGATATATACTTAAATTTATAATTTACAAATACTTGCTTCATAAAGAAGTATTTCTCATTCTTTTAAATATCTGTTTTATAAAATTAATTACCATCAGCTTTTAAAATTATATAAGGTCCAACGTATTACTTTTATGCATCTAATAACTCTCCTAGTTAATCCAGCGTTTGTTAAATTTTCAGTATAAAGTCTCCAATACATTTTATCCTTATACGATGTTTTCATGACTATTTGATAGTAAATTGAGCTTCAATAGAAACGATCAATAGGAAATTATAGTTAAAATTAGCACTGCATATTTATCGATAAACTTTTATAAATTATTTTTAAAAATTACTCTCTTATAATTTTAAAACGATTTTGAGAGCGTCTATAATTACTTAGCTATTTCTAATAGCACACTTTACTTTAAGAATTTCAATCACAATCCCCCTCCGAACAATTGAACCTTGGTTTTATACCGGAAGAAACTCCCCACTTGATTGGTGAATTAAACAATCGACTTGCTAGCTTATTTACATATTTTACCAACAAGACAGAATTAAAAATAAATAATGACTTATTTAATATTTATTATTTATCACATTATTAAATTCTTAAATTAATCTTTATCGTTTATTTAAATCCATTAAACATTTTTTAAAATATACTTTCTTACTTAATTTCACTTTTAACTTTTATAAGATTATTTTTATAAACAAACTAAGTCTATTTTTATTCGTTATGTTTTTAAACAGTATTTTAAAAATCAGATTTAATATTTCACATTAATTATCTTTATTTTTATCTCGTGATAGCCAATATAATACTTATAAATTTTATAACAGAATTTTAAAATAGTTTTGCAACTTTACTAAAAAAAACTCCCAAGCATGTGTGTATGTGTCTAATTAACATCTGTTTTTTACAACAAAGCTACAAACGCTTGTAATAATCTAAAAATAAACTAACAATTCATTTTTTAAAAATAAATATTTTTAAAATAAATAATATCTTATAACAATTTTTAAAATAATAATTCGATATTATTAAAATCAAATATTAATCTTCTATCATGTACTACTAATAATTAAAATATTTATATTCATTTATTAAATATTAATTTTTATCAACAATAAATATATGCATTTAATTTTAACTTTGTCTTTTTAAAACTTTTAACTTTAAACATTCATTTATTAAATTTATTTATGCAGTGTTGATTATGGCCAGTTTTCCCAACCATATACTATTATCATCCCTATTGAAACGTCTCTCTCAAACATCAGCACAATTTTCACATATCAAATACTCATGAATTACTTTAATTACACTTTTTAAAAGATTGTTATAAACAAAATTAACATCATATAGTTAAATATATCTTAAATTTAAAATTTTTTAAATAGATTGATACAACAATTTATGGAGACCCATATAAAAGGGCACAATATATATATATATGTTTTTTAACATGGACTTTTGTGGTTTATTTGCCATGATCTGTTGTTTAAAAATATTTTTTCTATTTATCATCTTTATTATACATTATTATTTATTAACATTTTATTATTTTACTCATGTAGTTATTTACTAATGTTTTATTATTTATTTTACATGATCGGCTTTCTTATTTAATGCCTCCCACATCAGATCACACATTCAAGCAGAGAGATAGAATATCATTTATAGATTAACCCTCAATGCCTACCTATGGAAAAATTGATGGCTACACAAATAAACAACCTCGACCATCTTTCCTGATTATAGCACTCCTCCATATTGATGGGAAAACATCTGTGATTCAAAGCACTTTATTTGTTTTGGGAGTGAGTCTCAGGTGCCATATGGCCATATATGTTACATATAGCCGACATGGACAACAGGCACACAAACCCAGAACATGAAATACAACCAGGCTAACTCATAGTATTGATTAGGGGACCCAGCACAGTACTAATTAACACATGAAAATACTTATAACATTTAAATTACTGGTGACACAGTTAAAAGGGAGAAGAGAGTATAGACAAAACAAGATTTTAAATCTTTAAATATCTTCACATTTAACTCACTGAGTCTAAATTGCAAACATACAGTGCGAAATCCTGTGATTTATTATGCTGCAATTTTTAGATGTTATAAATTGCAGTAATGTATGTAAATAATATTTGTGTTATAAAATGCAAACAGTTGAAATTGAAAATAAATTGAAAGGTTGCAAACCTCTCATGATTATTATAATTCTTATCTGACAGACATATAGAGAATAGGGTGGACTGCCCTTTTCTGTAAAATTCTTTGTCTTGTGTTTATGGTTTGGTCGCTATTCAGACAGCCATCATAACATCTGATTGTCTATCAGATAAGTATTATAATAAGCATAAGAAGTTTGCAGCCTTTAATTTAATTTCAATTTCAACTGTCTGTGCTTTAGAAAATAAATATTATTTACATATGTTACTGCAATTTATAACATCTAAAAACTACCATGTAGTAAATCATAGGATTTCACACTGTATGTTTATAATTTAGACTCAGTGAGTTAAATGTGAAGATATTTAAAGCTTCATGCTTTCAAACCTAAATGCTTCAGACTGGCTTAGATATATAGAAAGACAAGTAGAGAAGAGGCGGACCACCCTTTTCTTATAAAATTCTTTGTCTTATGTTTACAGTTTGATCGCTATTCAAACAGCCATCGTAACATTTGATTGGCTGTCAGATAAGTATTATAATAAGCATGAGAGGTTTGCAACCTTTCAGTTTAAAAGAATATATGTGTAGACAATTTACAATTTAAAAAGTATATTTACCTAGATGTTTCATCATGTTGAGATGACATTGCCTTTCTGTAATTGACACTTTCCTTTGGTTTTGATTTTCTTTGGTTTTGATTTCCAACTGGCTGGTCTTTTAGTCTCCAGTTATGACTTCATGGATTTCCTTCTGCAGTTCTGATGGACAATGGGGGGAGAGAGAGTATGCAGCAGCATCTATATAATGATAAGGCATTTATTCCAGGTGAGGACAGTTGATGAAGCCAAGGACCCAGTGCATGACCCAGCCAAACACTCCAAAGCTTCTCCAGCAATGAATTTTGCTACTTCTGTGGTTTCTATGTTTACATTTTCCACTGAACTGGTGAGTGAAAAATCTTTGAAACTACTGATTGAAACTCGAAAACTGGAAACTTGACATGAAACTTGAACTGAGGCTTCGACTGAGACTTCAACTGGAACTTCAACTGAGACTTGAACCAATGGACAAGCTGCCTTTTATATACATAACTCTCTCATTGTTTATTTTTTATCATAATTTTAATTTGGTTTAATTAATTTATATTTTTATCTAATCTTTTTTCTTAGATTCATCTACTATCTTATTGCATTCATGCTGATGAGATAGTTTACAAGATTTTTCTTTTTATTAATTAATACTATTGTCAGTTTTATTTTAATTTTTTCTGCTTTGTTGGCACTGCATGCACTTTTGCGCTCTCATTTGATGATGTGTTATTTTCTTTCTTCACTGACGTAAAAAGTATAACCATGACATCAATAAAAATATGGCCATTTTAAAGCTCAATATGTTAGCTTTCAAACGATCTTTACCTCAAAAAAATTGGCTGAAATTTGGATTTTTAACAGTTTTAATAAACCACAGTATTATTTTTTTTTGATAAGTTTTGTACTTATCACGAAGCGATAAAATACAAAAAATGTTTTACGGGCTGCAAGTAAAAATTTCTCCAGTGTTATTCACAAACAATGCCTACAATAGAGCTTCAATGTAATTACTCATAAGTTAAATTTGTAAAAAAAAATTTTTTATTTTTTGAAAAAATTATCTTTTTTATTAATTTTAGTTTGTAATTAGTCTGTGTTAGTTTGTAGTATATGTTATATATTTATTTATGCTCATATAGTATTCATATCTATCCTAATTTTCTAAAGTTAGTTTGTACTTATATATTTATTTATGCTCATATAGAATTCATATCTATCATAATTTTCTAAAGTTAGTTTGTAATATATTTATTTATGCTCATATAGAATTCATATCTATCGAAAAATTTGTGTGTGTTAGTTTTTAATTTTATATTTATTTATGGTCATATAGAATTCATATCTGTTGTAATTTTCTAAAGTTAGTTTGTAATATATTTATTTATGCTCATATATAATTCATATCTATCGAAAAATTAATGTGTGTTAGTTTGTAATTACATATTTAATTATGCTCATATAGAATTCATATCTATCATAATTTTCTAATGTTCTATCTACACTAATCCTCTTATTTTTATAAAAATAATGATTTTCAAAAAGTATAATGAATTATTATACTTTTTGAAAATCATTAATTATGTATGGTTTACAAGCAATGAGTTATAAAACTAATAATCAAATATATACAAACATTGCATACACAAACATATAATCAAATTCTGATTATTGTTTATGTTTTTGTTTATTCTTGTTCATACTTTGGTTTTGCTATATGTTTCATAACATTATTTTCAAGTCTATAGCTAACAAATGGGACTATATGCAAATAAATTATATCTATGTGGTACAATAAATATAACAAGATAGGATGACTTCTGTGCATAAAGAATATAAACATCACTGGTGACCATAAAGAATATAAACATCACTGTTGTACACAAAAAAATATAAAATGAATAGATGAAACTTATTTTATCAATGATATAGACAGTAGCCTAAAATTTCTAGTTTTAGATAGACAAGAAGCCAATTGTATGATCATTTCTTTTGTATTTTTTATTAGGATGAATCTTTTTCTTTATAGCCGCCTTTGACATTTAGAACATTAGGGGGACAAGATAAAAATGAATAAGTCATATCCAATTTCTTTTGGAGATTGTGAAGCTATGGATTATCTCAGGTAAAACATGTTATACATGTTTAGAAAGATAATTTTGTGAGGAATAGAAAGAAATTATCACTGAAGATGTATTTTGAATTTTAGTTAATGTTAATTTCCAAATTATGAACAAACAATAAAATAATAATTATTTTGGCTGTGAAAATTTCTTTTTTTCCTTATTTTTTATATAGTTATCACTATTTATTTTATGCTTATTGTTTTCCTTCATGTTTCTAGTTTCTAGCAATGTAATTGTTTTTGCTCTAACATAATTAAAACTGAAGTTATTGTGAAAATTGTGTCTCATGCCTATATTTTAAAAAATTCAATATGGTGCTTGAAGCTGAAATAGTTAAAACATTTTACATTTATTTATTCTATTAACATTTACTTTTTAAAAAAAAATAATTAAAGAAGAGAGCATGTCTCAAATCTTTATCTCACCTGATTTTTTTACCCCACCCTATTTTTAATAGACAGTTTTATTCCAAAAAAAATGATGCAATCTTTTATTTTATTGATTTCATTTTTACAAATCTATTTTTTTTTCAAACTATTTATCTTTTTTTTCCTTAATAATTTATTTATTTATTTTAAAATATAAAATATGTAACACAGCTAGACATATATGCATGTTGTTACAACATGTATTTTGTTTTTATTAACATGTATATGTAACAATAATAAATATAATGGTAATTAACTATTATATACAGTCTTTCAATCCACAGATATATATATTCAGTTAATTCCTTAACTCTCCTCAACTCAAAATATTTAATATGTGACATTACTTTTCTGCTTGACAGGTATGACACTTTTAGAATTATTCACTAATTTATTAGTTATTTGTAACATGAAATATAACATTAAACACATTTTTATGTACTCCTTGAAAATTTCACTTGAGTGTTTGAAATATATACAATAGATATCCATTTTTTATTGTCAATCTTCAATTTTGTTAAATCTTTATATATCTTTCTAAATTGATATAAAGAATTGTTAATCTGTTCATTCTTATAACCAACTTCAAGTAATTTTTTGGCAAATATCTCTATATTTTTTAACCCTATTGTCCTATGCTAACATTCTGATAGATTTCTTTGTACTCACTAAATTTAAGCTTTCAACTTTCACTTTGATATAAACTATTAGTATTTATTAGAATGTAATAAATTTGACCTCATTTGATAGATATTTTTGTTTAGAAATTAAATAAAATTTTAAAAAATCATGTTTAATTTTCAGAATAATTTAAAATTAGATTTAATCGACAAAATGCTCTCATGTCATCAAATTTCAGGTGGAGCAGATTCAATTTGCAAAATGATCAAAATCTTCTTTGATGTTTGTTTTAAAAATGTGAACTAATTATTTTTAATATCTAGTAAATCTATCAATTTATATTTTCAAAATGTAAATTTTTTAGCAATTTTTACAATATCATTAAATTTTATAACAATCTGTTGAGTGACAACATTTCTAGACAGTTGTAATTTTTGTGACCATAATCTCTATGGTAATGTTATACAGAAAAATACATTAATTTTTATTTAGAAATAAAAGTTTCTGATATATATATATTGATTTCTAATAATTATTACACAATTATGATGCAAAAATAAACATAAATTTTCCAAAAAATCAAATTTTTAGACCATTGTAATATTTTCATAAAGTAATATCACAATATTCAATATCACATAATATACAATAACTAGGCATCAATGTGTGGTTTCAGATATTTTGAAATTTCCACTTATTCGATTATCCTGATGTTTTTTGAATTTTTTTGAAATTAAATATTAGAAAAAAATTATATGTTAATTTTAAAACTGTGAAAAAAAATGTTAGCAAAATTTCTCAACAGAGGTCAAAAAATTCACATTTAATATCTAGTTTTCTTAGACATGTGTCCATCACTTGAATAAATTGGATTGGATAATTTATTACACTGGCTAACAATATACTTTTTCATTATGAAACAAACAAAATCTAAAACTTGCCACTTATGCATATTTGGTATTCTTGATTTATAATTTATATACCCTCTTTTTGGTTTGATTATTAATTTATAACTTAAACTCACAAAATTATATCAAATAACTTAATACTTTTGTCCTGTTCTTTTTCAATAGTCCATTTCAAGCGATTCAAATTATTTAACTCCTCTACAAGCAAATTTATAGTATTGGTATTTTCACAAACAATAATGTCATCTCCATACCTTTTATAAATTTTAATATCTTTAAAAGTATACATATCTAAAATACTACTCTCATATATAGAAAAACAAAATTGCAAACTTGTGCAACAACAGGCAGACCCAAAGGCCAACTTTTAGTCATATTATAATATCCATCTTCAAAAGAAGCAACAGTGTTATCAAATTTTTTTAAGGAATCAATAATAAAAAGTATCATATATTTGCAAGCACCTTTATGTTTCATGCATGTTCAATTATTTTTATGGAATCTACTCTAACAATGGAACTACACATTTCTGTCACATATAATGAAGCAATGATCTCACAATCATTAATCACTATATTTTTAATTCTATCTACATAATTAAAAGATAAAGCAATAATATTTTCCCCAAATCCTAAAAACTTTTCTAACAGTTTATCAATATATTTACAGGTTTGATATTTAAATGAACCACCAAATTTAATCAGAATTTGCAAAGAATTACATTTTTCATGTAGTTTTATATTGGCAAAAATACGAAGATATATAGCACAGGAAGGATATATCTTACACTACACATTATTATTTAAGGCTTAATTCTTAGTTTTTTAACAATATTGTTAGAAAATTTTATTCTCTGACAATCCATATTATATTGTTCAATCAAAGAGTTACCAAGTTTATCCATTTTCTCTTTAACTTTCTCAATGTACTGACATTTCTTCATTAAACACATTCACAGCTCTTTATCTTCTTTCAAACTAATCATATTCAGCTTCTGTTTAAATTCCAAAATGACCAGTTTCTCTTGACTTTTCATATGGAATCACATTAAATTTATGACAATTAATTTTCTTAATAATTTCATCAGCATTATGACAATAACTGGGAATCATTTCACATAAATTTTGAACAGCTGCTATTAATTACAAATTATAAGCATCTCAAGTACTGCTGACATATTTAGTTCAGTGACTTAAAACGTATTTCTAAATCAAAACAATTCTTTTATTTGACAAATTAACAAAATTAAGATCATTATAAGTTTGTAGATATCACTTATTAAATAAATAATCAATTTTCTTCTCAAATTTATTATGTAGTTGAAGTTCCAATAATTTAAATTCATTTTCACAAATAATTTTATATTCACCCCAAGCACATCATTCATTTAAATTTATTAAATATTCAATTGGTTTCAAATACCTCCCAATATTAAAAAAGTTCTTTTTTTACATTTCTTAATTACATCTTTTAATAACTTGTTGATTCTCCAGGCTGCCATATTGATTTTTTTTTTTAATCTTATTTGAGACACAACTTTCACAATAACTTCAGTTTTAATAATGTTAGAACAAAAAAACTTTCCATTGATAGAAATTAGAAAAACTAAGGAAGGCAATAAGGCTAAGACAAAGTTTGAAAAAAAAATTCAACATCTAACATAATTATTACTTTATTGTTTGTTAATAATTTCTAATTTATCATTAACCAAGTTTAAACTACATCTTCTTTGATAATTTTTTTGTGTTCCTCATAAAATTATCTTTCAAACCATATATAATACTCCTTACCTGAGATAATCCATAGCTTCAGAATCTCCAAAAGTATTCACTTAAGAATTCTTCATTCTTATCTTGTACCCTAAAATTTGATAAATTTCAAAGGTGTCTATAAGAAAAAGATTCATCCTAATAAAAGATACAAAACAAATCATTTCCAGGAGATGGATATGCATTTGTCATTATAATGATTGGCTTCTTGTCTATTTAAAACTACTGCCTGTATCATTGATGAGTTTCATATCTTCATTTTATATTTTTTTGTGTCCATCGGTGATGTTTATATTCTTTATGCCCACCAGTGATGCTATATTTTTCTATGTATTGTCCCACGGAAATATAATTTATTTGCATATAGCTCATTTGCTAACTATAGACTTGAAAATAATGTGATGCAAGATGTGACAAATCTACTGACTCCACAGCATGAGTATCAAAGCATAGGCAAGAATCAGAATTTGATTCTTTGCCTGCATAGAATTCCATGTGGTATATACATAACCATTGTGGCTACCACTACACACACACACCATTTGAAATTTCTCTTTATTGGTTTTAAGTGCTTATATTTTGACATGGTACTACGCCCAATAAATTTTGTGATAGCTTTATCAACTGTAACCTTTCTGTACATTTGATAACCAGTCTATTTTTACATCGCACTGCTCTATATATGTAAATCAGTACTGTTATACAAACACAATTAACACAATAAATTATTAAACCTTTTGAGAATCATTATGTCTATAAAATAAGGTTGTTTCAAACTTGGATCAGAGACTCAAAATTACATGGTATAAAAACCACTTTAGATATCTGAATACAAATTTATATACTGTATAATAGAAACACAGTACAAAAAACACTATTGTTATATTTGAATAAATTTATATACTGTATAATAAAGAGTATAAATGATTTAATATTATATAATTTATATACCACATTATAATTAATATATATATATATTATGTTACTCAAAAAATTAAAAAATTAAAATTTTATACTTATGACCCACTGTTTCATGTTTCGTTTATGTTATAATGATGCATTCAAGATTTGACAGTGAACCATTAATATATTTTTAATCCAATTTATTAATTACTAAGGCAGATAAAGATTTTTTGTCTTTACCATCCCATGTAAACTAGAAAACCGAAAAGAAAAAAAAATAAATGCAGTTACTCGGAAAAATATTCATAAAAAATGCAAATTTTATCCAAATTCAATGTATTACCTCATTACAAAGATGGAATTAAGCAACAACAAATGCTGGAATTTTTGTTGACATAATGCTTATACTTTTCACGCAATTTAAAGAATAAGTCCACATTTGAATTAAGGCTCAATAACAACCGAAATTCAATTAATACCACTCTATAAGCATTGAAATTTGAATAATATATACATACATGTTCATCAGGAATAAAATAAGAAAGTCCATGGATAATGGTGATAATGTTGTCAAGGAAACCAAATTAGTATTACCGATTGAAATTGGATGTTTTTTTTAATCATTGAAAATTTAATTTTGATTTTTCATATGTATATATTAGAATCGTTTTCTTACTCATATAATCAAAATCTATAATAAACTGGGGTAATATTTATGCACCGTTCTAATACTTGAGGATCATGTTACATTGTGATAGATCATATTATTATTATTATTATTATTATTATTATTATTATTATTATTTAACGACAAAAATTAAACGATATTACTTACATATATATAATAAGATGGATGCATACAACACCCCATCAATAACCAACACATACCATAACACCCAATCCAATATAAAGCCCATGATATTAATGCTATTTAGTAAACGATAGAATCAAGTAGTGCTAGAGCACATAAACTTGTATTAATTAATCATCATAAATAATTAAAGCCAAATGTGAATAAACATTAAAACAAAAGTTAAACCTAACCAATCAATGGGATATCATGACATACAACAGATCAGATGAATAAATTTAACCAAAAAAAAAATAGAAATAATTAATGTATATAATATTAAAATAAAGAAAACTCAATATTATTTCGTTACATTTTCTTATGAGTTTATTTTAATAAACCACTTATGCTAATGCTTGACTAAAAATGACGTCAACAATAAAATAAAGAAATTTTCAGAACTTACTATATAGATAGATAGAAAATATAAAAAACGATTATTTTTTTTTGTTCAAAGACTTTAAAAGCCTATTACCTGAGTAAAAAAAATCCACTATTCCCTTCATAAAGAACTTAAAAGAAAAATTTAAAGGTTTATGCCAACCGGTTTAAATTCATAATACTATATGACCAAAGGAAAATGAGTACAATTATTCAAATTGCAATTAATTAATAACTTAATAAATTTGAATAACATAATTAGATTTTATATTGCTATAAGGACAAACCCGAATAAGCTCTAAATTTTCGTAAATTTTGCATACTTAATAAATAATGTAAATATAAATTTCTCCTGGTTATCAAGTTAGGTTGACTGTTTAACATCGCAATGAGTTTTAACCATCAGATAATTATCACATATTGAGTTTATTCATCGATATTTTATCAATTTCGTTTGTGAATTATTACTACTTGATGTAAATAAATTATTATTATTATTATTATTATTACAAATTTAAAAGTTATAATTCTTACTTATTTTAGGTAATTAGAGGATATATATAAATAACAATCCATTGATATATAGTTCAAATAGTATTTGTATTATCTCATTCGTCAGATCTAGCATTCCTATTATTTCATGGCCATTTTAGGATTGTACACATATAGATTAGGGATTTAAGGAATCAGACGATCAAAATCTTTCATTAATTAAAGTCATTTTAATCTTTTTGGATCTGGATTTAATTTATACATATTAGAGTCTTTGTCTTTTCGGCAGTATACCTATAACCTGTCCCAATTATACCGTTACAATATATATATATATATTTATTTATATATATTTTTGGTAGAACGCCATCTGTTATCATAAATACAAGCGTTAGCAAGTTTTTTAACTTGTGTTTTTTTGTTTTTCATATATATATATATATTATATTCAAATCAATAATTTCTAACTATTGTCAAGGCAACCTCCTTTTAATAATATATATATATGAATACGTACACTTTGAGAATATACGTTTATATATAAAAGAAAAGGTTGATAAAGTCTGTGTAATTTAATTATAATAAACTTTCTATAAAAATAAATCCCTAGTGCAATGATTCAATGTACTAAGGCCTTTTAACGTTTCCATGACTTAATAAAATTAATAAATATATAAGTATGTGATTAAATGTAAATATAAAATCACAGTAGTATTAAAAACAAACAAACATCAAGTATTTTGTAATAAAGCTGTATATTTAGTACTGTAATAAATGAATTGATACATCCAATAGCTTAACTTTCCTCCATCAAATGTAAATCGGGTGAAGGAGAAAATAAACTATTAAAAATCCCAATTTGGTAAGTTGAATACAACTATTGTCCTTACCACTAACTACTTGCGTACCCGAATTAATTTAATTTTCCGAAAAATAATTTAAAATCTTTCAGCATTAAATCTTTGTATCTAAATGCTAACAATAAAGAGTTAACGTGGAACGATCCCTTAGTTTATATTATAGTAAAATCAGAGCAGCACATCTTTCTATTCTTATTTCTTAAGTTTATCAAGTGATATATTAAATTAGTTTTGAAGTTATTTAAGCGTGATTAAAATGAAAGGTATTGTACTTGTAATATTTAATAATTTTCACTTCCGATTTTAGTCAGTATTTACTCTTTTTTACCTAATTTAATTGATTGAGAAATCAATGATAACATGCAGAGACAGACTGAGATTTCTTTTTTTTTTTCCATCCATGAAGTTCAGCATCATTTAAACAAGATGAAGTCAGAGGAAAAATAATGTTTACACGTTTTCTTCAATAAGATTATTCGCAAAAAAGAGAGACAGAGAGAGAGAGAAAGAAAAGAAATTACACGAAATACAGTATTGCAAGCTAAAGATTAGATTCGTGTTCTTTGGTGCGTAGTTGCGATTAAGTTGATTTTATTAAAAGAACAATTGGATTACCGTTCCATTACTTACTACAGTAGTATTGGATGCTAGTTATATAAGAAGTGTAATATAAAAACAGAAAGAAAAAACAATAAGATCGAACCGATTTGCCTTTAACGGAAATTCAATTAATTTATTACTTTTTTATATTAAAATATTAAAGATAAATTTCAAACAGGTTTACATCATGCGTGTGCAGATTCTATTGCAAGAGATTTTATCCATTAATACAAAGACAAATAAAAGTATAGCATATATTAAATTATAAAACTTACGGCAATTTAGTAAATAAGAGTCAATGAATCCTCGAAAAAGCAATTTTTGTAAAAGAAAAAAATCGATTCTTATACGTGGAGTGTAGAATTTTCTAACATTTTTAAAGCCTGAGGCCAAAAAGAAAATAAAGAAATGCATTTATATATTACTACTCTATTTTTGCTTAGTATGCAAAAACATGTATCTATATATAATGAATACAAATCAATGGTATGGATTTATGGATTGATATATAAATAAAATGAAATTAACATTTATTTACAGAATTGGTCCTGATATTATAGACTTTAGAAGTTAAAACCAATTTTGTTTTATTATATATAAGATTAGTAAAAAGTTATTTTACTATTATATTGTGTCATTAATAACGATGTATTGAAATAATTATTTTATTAACACGATTGTTCTTTTGCTAAATAGAATGTACACAATAATCAAGCTAAGTCAAATGTAAAAAAGTATATACTTTTTCCAAACCAAATAATTACACTATTTTCCTCTCAAGCCATGCTCATTTTTCAGCTTATCATGTTTTGCTAATCCGAAGGACGTTTGCCTCCTTTTTTAAATTTTATCTTTGATTTTTCTCTAAACTATAAACTCATATATCATTAAATTAGATGAGCTGAAGCAAAACAACAATATCCTTCTCTCTAACCATTGTTCCAAAAGTGTTACAGTAAAATTTTCTCAACTCACAACAAAATAAGATGCTTTTTCTTGCATCAAAATTATATTGATTCAAACTATAAATTAACTAAAGTAAAAAATAAACAGTAATATTAAAATCAAGCAACGTTTCAGTCTACTTAGTGTAAAAAATAATATATAATAGTAAAATAATAAAGTGCTATAGAAAACATGAAAACAGCTGTTATTGGGATGATTAATATTCAATGTTTAATTAGGAAAATAAAGTTTTTCAATAGCATTAAATTCAAATTTAATATGTATGTAAAAAGAAGATAGCATGTTTCAATTTATTAATTATATATTAATATTAAGTTTAAAACTTGTAATCAATTTGGTGTACTTGTGAACTTTCAGGTAAACCAAGATGGCAACCCATATTTTTATTAAATCTACAATTTCAGGGTCCCCAAAAAATGTTTATAAAAAAAATGGCTGATAGGAAAAATTGTATTTAATATTTACATTTTATTTTTTATTATTATTACTGTTATTTTTTAAAAAAAGAAATCATTGTGGAGAAAATGAATTACAATATTTACCTCTTTTTTTGTTGTTGTTGTACTAACTAATTAACAAAAAAATGGATTAAACAAAATATAAATACAATATTTACACTTTATTCATGTCAGCAGTGTGCAATCGCTAATCCTATAGCATTTTTGAGTCTAATCTGTAATTTTTATTCCAATTGTTCACATAATTTTTTAAAAATTAAATTTCTGAATGAACTTATAATTCAGAATGTTAAGTCATTGTGAAGCTTTACTAGAAGTATATTTCCACATTCTCATTATATAATTTATTTACATTGCAATTCTTTTTTTAAATTCTGGTTCAAATGTAGGTGGACGTCAGTTTTGAATGTAAACTTTCATATTGTGACCATTAACAAGGGAAGATGCCATACCTATGTAAATACTCCACTGTATCACATTTTGTAATAGGAAAGACCCAAATTTTGATCACAATGACAGATTACTAAAAGAAATGCTGACAAATTAAACATCCTGAATCAAAATAAAATACAACTTGCAAATTAGACAATATTAAGAACATGTGGTCACTTCCACGTTTTACTATAACTAATAAAAAATTGAAATAAAGCTTCTAAATGAAATTTATCCAAATTTAGTACTTTTTTTAAAATTTGACAATTGATTTCTTTTAATTGAACAATTAATACATCTTTTCTAAGTTAAAGGGTCTTGAAATGGTATATTTACCAATATTTATCAAAAATGAGCACCGCCATCTTGGTTTACACAAAAATTCACCAGTATCCAATTTTGTTACTATTTATTTTATTCAAGGTCTTTTAATATAAATATTTTTTCTTACCATAGCATTGGATTTTAATTAAACACTTCTAGGTCCAAATCATTTATTTAAAAAAAAGATCTGTAAGACAATTGCTTTACTTGATGTATTTTGTAGAATTATTATCATAGCTAAGTTAGAAATTATGTGAAAAATGACAGATAATAATTATTCATCATTAATGGTTAATGCACTAACAGAAGTCACTGCTAAAATAGGAATTTGAAGGAGATTACATAATTTCAGTCTAAATCAGTGCACTAATAAAAGCTGATATTTCTTGATAACAAGATTTTCAGCAACTATGGAATTTTTCATTTTAACTATTTTCTAAACTTCACAAATTATCTCTGTTGTTCAAATCAATTTAATTTTCTATGGCTGTTAAACAGGCTTATTTACAGTTAAAAGTAATCCAACAGTCTAATCTAAATGGGGATATTAGAGCCCTGTTAAAAGATGAAACTTTATTGTTTCCTCCCCATAGAAGAAATATAAATAACAGAGCACCGCTCTCTCTCTATTTTTTCTTTATGAATTCTAAGATTTTATATAATAAATTATGGAACTTTTATTTATTTTTATACTAATTTAAATAAACAAACAACCAACAAACATTTACACACATATTCTTTTATTCTTTTTTAATGTACCATATATATTTACTAAGGCAATAAACCTAAAGCATGTGCGGTTGAAACAGCAAAGGTAGGGACCTGTACAGGTCTTAACCACAAGCTTATGCATTGGAATAATAAAACCAGTCAATAAATAGACAATATCAATAATAATCAGCCATCTCAATGTGCTGTCAAGGCAATTTTTTTTAGGAATAAAGGTGGAATTTCTCATTTATTTATGTTCTAATATATTTATATAGAGTAAAGCTTGCAATTTGACCACAGAGACTGAAATTATATATATATATATTATGAGCTTGTAAATAAGCTCTTGAAATATAATTAATTCATTTCTAATGATCATATATATATATATATATATATATATCATTAGAAATGAATTAATTATATTTACAATATATATATATATATATATATATATATATATATATTGTAACATATAAAAGAGTCTAAAATATTACCATACATGAGTAGTCCATAGAATGATCATAAGTAAAAAATTAAATGATGATCAAATTATTAATAACCAGTATTATATGAAATCACGTGAGGTGAGTACACTAGTAATTCAATAAAATATAACTCAGGTATACAGGCAGTAGGTTTTATCCACTTTCATTCCTTGGTTTGATGTTAAGTGCATGTTTAAACAAATACTAAGTGAATATGGTCTAGCAGGGCGCCACTAGATTATCTGAATCTAGACACGGTTATATCTGATAATCTTTCACATGTACCGGGTTTGAATCCCTTTTGGTACTTTATTTCTAATAAAAATGAGATTTTGCTTTTTGAGCCATATCACTATAAGCACTAAGAGTTAGGCAAAAGTAAAACATCTTTAAACCACAGTGGAGTTCATTGAACATAAATCATTTCTCAGATCTTAACATAACAAATGTGTTTCAATATTTTTATAAGTTCACTAGCTCAGATTATATATAACTAATTTAGGATGGCAATTCACTCATCCTTGCATGAAATAGATGATGGGATGTGGTTATAATAATACTAAGAAATCACTAAATATTATAAAATCAATATTTATTTATGGCCTTTAAACATTTAAACAGCTCCTTAATTGAAACGTTGATGACGATGATGATGATGATAATAATAACAATAATGACAAGGGTTTCAACTACAGCTCTAGGACTAAGCCTAAACATAAAACTAAATTTTATAAAGAAATTCATAATTATTGCTTAATTTTAGCATATTTACTTATATCTTAAATAACTAATATTCAACCATTGATGATGATGAATAATCACACTTAACAAAGACTACACTTAATGAAATATATACGCCTCGTTTAATAAAACAAACTAATATTTATTACTACATTTCTAACGTATACATAAAAATTTCTAGATAAATATGAAAATTGACATAAATAATAATAATAATTGATTATATAACACTCCTCAGATTAATTTTAAGTTCTTCCCCCTTTCCCTTCAAATGTATTTTGTATTAAGTTGGACGTCACATTAACCATGATTTTCACTCCATGAGAAAAGTATTTAAAAAAAAATATTATCTGCTCATTAGCACACATACTTTAAAATCCAACATGTAAATAGAATGTAAAAAAAAATGTTAGTAAAATTGAAAGAGCAAGCTTTAGAAAAAAGTTTTAAATTATTTTCTCCCCCTCCCTTCCAAGCGCTGAAATCTATACTGAACTTGAAACAAAATAATCTAATATTCTAATACTACTCATTATTCCACATTCACTTCCAATTATACACATATAAAAATATTATTATGTATGTGCGTGTTTTATCCCATGATAACAAAATATTATTTAAAATCAAAATAATAATATATTAGTTAAAACTAAAATCATAATACCATAAAAAAAAAATTGTTTACACATTAATATTTCACAACTGTAAAATTAATAAACAAATCATTTTCATACATTCAAGATCATTTATGAAGCTCAAAGTTATTATTAGTAAGACATTCTTGTTTTTAATCGATCTGAATAGTCTTTAAAGGTTCTTTAAATAAAATGTATCACTTTATTGCTAAAATGTTTCTTAAGACTGATATCATAAAGAAAATAGATATAAAAAGTCATATTACCGATCTTTTGTTTGTGGCGAATTTCCAAGGGTTCAAACTTGTCTTGTATAATGTTTATATTTCTGTAGCTACCATTTCCGTTTTACTGGGAACAATCTCTTTTTTGAGGTGGATAACTATTTGATGATGATGACTCTATTGAGGTTATTTGCTTTAGTGGACAATTTGGAAATCATTATAGTAAATTTTCTTCTCTTCTTGTCAAGCATGTGGATGAAATACAGCAGTTGTTTTCCCATTTGTAAATTTTCTTGAGTTTAAAATCAGTTGTTGTAACAATTAATTGGACTTGATGATTAATATTTATCAGTAGATTAATTCATCTTCTTTGAATGCAGGTGAATGCTTTCTTCCTTCTATTAAAAACATCTTATTTATCTGGTCAGTTGAAAGGTGTAGAATATTATTTTAAACACATCTTTTCTTTCCTATGTGATGTGCAGCTTCCTCCAGATGGTCCGGAATCGATGGGACATAAATATAATTTTTCTAACCTGCCATTTCTTATATTTTCAACATTCAAATTTGATAGTTTAATAATCTGAATCAATCAATATAATAATAATAATCCAAGACAGCTTTTTATATCCAATTTTTAACTAACTTAACCAATCAGAGATAGCATCACTTGCTATTTTTGGACAAATTTGTTTTAATTAGATCTGTAATTTATTTTCAACTATATTATTTTTCAACTGAAAAGTTTAATCCTTTTTTCCAGACACTTTTGTTTAAAAAAAAAAATAGACTCAATTCTTATTTCCTTTCTTTTGTTTTTTCTTTCTTTTTAACATCCAGGTAACACTTCAAATCTTTGAGCTTCCTTTCTATAGATCTTGAGATAAGACAATTTCAAAATTTAGAGCTCTGACTCATTATAAGTTTCCAAAGTGACAATCATTTACAAAAAAAATTACTACAAAGATCGATATCTGATTAAACAGATTTCCTCTTTTAACAAAAAAAATTGTACAAAAAAAAATAATTTGACAGATTTAATACTTCCTTTTCTTTCAATATTTAGGAAATGTAAAATTTTGTATGTAATGTACACACATCCTGCATTCTTTCAAATCATTCATAAACTAACCTTAAATACTATAATTGCTAGCTTAGTAATTATAACCCAATTATTTAATTAAATCTGTAACTTTTAAATCCCACTTATAATTAAAGAAAAGCAAAATAAAAGCATAGAATAAAATGTTAGAATTGATCAAGCATAGCTTAGTTTTAAAGAAAATTAAAATGTTTAATATTTGAAATATAAAATAATTAAATAATTTACACATACATTGCCTATATGTATGCATTATAACTTTGCTTTTTAAAGAAAATTTAAATATTAAATATTTTAAATGTGTGTATTACCTTTCTATCAACACACAAACAAATAAAGCATATAATTGTTGACCCATTCTTTGTCTAAAGTGTTTAAGATTTTGATCTGGTAGAGTTTGAACTTGGATGCCCTACAGCTTCATTTATGATTATATAAAAATGTGATGATGATTTTTGGTTTACCTTTTCTACATGCACATTACTATAAATTTGGCTAGTGACCAAATTGTAATGGCACAATATATATATATATATATATATATATATATATATATATATTATGAGCTTGTAAATAAGCTCTTGAAATATAATTAATTCATTTCTAATGATCATAAAACACAGAAATCTTATATTTTCTAATGTAAATTTGAATAAGCACTATCAAAATAATGTAGAAGGCAGTAAAGGTATCTTTTATGCAGTCCACTACACAACAAATGCATTTGAAATGAGGTAAATCATATAACATTTATCATCTAGAAATGCAGGTAAAATAATTACATGATTATTAAACAAACTATGTGATTATTAAAATGTAGTCTTTAAAAAATAATTATTAATGTGAATCTTATTAAAGTATATTTTCTCATAAATATATGTGCTTATGTAATGATATTATAATGGCAACAAAACAAAAACATATTTAATTAATAATAAGATATTTATTTATAACATATAATAAACCATATAATAAAATATGTATTTACAATAATTATTATTCAGCATTTATTTTTTATAGCGTCTGTATACAATTGTAATCACATTCATATCGGCTTTTTCAAACCAAATTGTGCAAACGCTTTTTGCGAGTGTTAAATAATAAATGAATACCCTCTGACCCATACCAGATATAGAATTTATGCAGCAATAAAAGGAATCCTCTTATTACTATGACTCAAATATTTATATATGAGCAAATCTGAAGTACTGGCACAGAAGGTGTGACTATAGAACAGTCACTTTGAATTACTATATATAACTTATGAATGAATGACACCGATGAAATTTACTAGAATTTACTGAACGTCATTCCAACTGAAATTAATCATATATATAAATCAGCATTTATTTTTTATAGCTGTGTATACAATTGTAATCACATTCATATCGGCTTTTTCAAACCAAATTGTGCAAACGCTTTTTGCGAGTGTTAAATAATAAATGAATACCCTCTGACCCATACGAGATATAGAATTTATGCAGCAATAAAAGGAATCCTCTTATTACTATGACTCAAATATTTATATATGAGCAAATCTGAAGTACTGGCACAGAAGGTGTGACTATAGAACAGTCACTTTGAATTACTATATATAACTTATGAATGAATGACGCCGATGAAATTTACTAGAATTTACTGAAATTTACTGAACGTCATTCCAACTGAAATTAATCATATATATAAATCAGCATTTATTTTTTATAGCGTCTGTATACAATTGTAATCACATTCATATTGGCTTTTTCAAACCAAATTCAACGTGACTGTTCTATAGTCACACCTTCTTTGCCAGTACTTCAGATTTGCTCATATATAAATATTTGAGTCGTAGTAATAAGAGGATTCCTTTTATTGCTGCATAAATTCTATATCTCGTATGGGTCAGAGGGTATTCATTTATTATTTAACACTCGCAAAAAGCGTTTGCACAATTTGGTTTGAAAAAGCCGATATGAATGTGATTACAATTGTATACAGACACTATAAAAAATAAATGCTGATTTATATATATGATTAATTTCAGTTGGAATGACGTTCAGTAAATTCTAGTAAATTTCATCGGCGTCATTCATTCATAAGTTATATATAGTAATTCAAAGTGACTGTTTTATAGTCACACCTTCTGTGCCAGTACTTCAGATTTGCTCATATATAAATATTTGAGTCGTAGTAATAAGAGGATTCCTTTTATTGCTGCATAAATTCTATATCTCGTATGGGTCAGAGGGTATTCATTTATTATTTAACACTCGCAAAAAGCGTTTGCACAATTTGGTTTGAAAAAGCCGATATGAATGTGATTACAATTGTATACAGACACTATAAAAAATAAATGCTGATTTATATATATGATTAATTTCAGTTGGAATGACGTTCAGTAAATTCTAGTAAATTTCATCGGCGTCATTCATTCATAAGTTATATATAGTAATTCAAAGTGACTGTTCTATAGTCACACCTTCTGTGCCAGTACTTCAGATTTGCTCATATATAAATATTTGAGTCGTAGTAATAAGAGGATTCCTTTTATTGCTGCATAAATTCTATATCTCGTATGGGTCAGAGGGTATTCATTTATTATTTAACACTCGCAAAAAGCGTTTGCACAATTTGATTTGAAAAAGCCGATATGAATGTGATTACAATTGTATACAGACACTATAAAAAATAAATGCTGATTTATATATATGATTAATTTCAGTTGGAATGACGTTCAGTAAATTCTAGTAAATTTCATCGGCGTCATTCATTCATAAGTTATATATAGTAATTCAAAGTGACTGTTTTATAGTCACACCTTCTGTGCCAGTACTTCAGATTTGCTCATATATAAATATTTGAGTCGTAGTAATAAGAGGATTCCTTTTATTGCTGCATAAATTCTATATCTCGTATGGGTCAGAGGGTATTCATTTATTATTTAACACTCGCAAAAAGCATTTGCACAATTTGGTTTGAAATAATTATTATTGTAATTATAAATTTTATTAAATGCACGTTATTATATTAAGTAATATTTACTAAGGCTGTAACCCTTAGGAATAAGTGTCTGAAAAATTTGAAGGTAGGGACCTCTACAGGTCTTAGCCACAAGCTTACGCTAGGAAGAAAAGAAGGAAACCCCTCTTTATTTCAACCTATTTTTATATATGAATAAGTGAAGCTGAAGTGGTTAGATCTAAGAGTTTTAGCTATTCAATACTTCACTAATTAAGTCCACAATTCTTATTATACATTAATACTAGCGAAATCTTACAATTTACGAGTCAATGGAAAGATCTTATAGTAAGAAATCTATTACGATAATTTAAAGTTGTAATTATAAATTTTATTAAATGCACATTATTATATTAAGTAATATTTACTAAGGCTGTAACCTTTAGGAATAAGCGTCTGAAAAATTCGAAGGTAGGGACCTCTACAGGTCTTAGCCACAAGCTTATGCTAGGAAGAAAAGAAGGAAACCCCTCTTTACTTCAATCTACTTTTATATATGAATAAGTGAAGCTGAAGTGGTTAGATCTAAGAGTGTGAAGCTATTCAATACTTCACTAATTAAGTCCACAATTCTCATTATACATTAATACTTTCCATTGACTTATAAATTGTAAGATTTCATGAGTATCAATATATAATAAGAATTGTGGACTTAATTAGTGAAGTATTGAATAGCTTCACACTCTTAGATCTAACCACTTCAGCTTCACCTAGTCATATATAAAAGTAGGTTGAAGTAAAGAGGGGTTTCCTTCTTTTCTTTCTAGCGTAAGCTTGTGGCTAAGACCTGTAGAGGTCCCTACCTTTGAATTTTTCAGACACTTATTCCTAAAGGTTACAGCCTTAGTAAATATTAATAATTATTATTGTAATAGTGATATTAGCAATTAAGCCAATGCATATGCGCTTTAAAGATAAATTATAAATGAATACTCTCACTTTTCCAGACACAAGATATAGTTTTTTAGAACAGATGGAATGAATTTACTCATCCTTTCGACCCAAACATTTAAGTATGGGCAAATCTTAAGTGTATGGAAATGAAAGCACGAAGATGTTAAGCAATCACTTTAAATTACATTTATTATGTTTGAACGAATGATGCTTGCAAAATCTTTATTGTTATTAATTTACTATTTATAATTTACAGATATTATCAACTAATACATTGGTGTACCTTTCCTAAGACCATTTCTACAATTTGATTATATAAATGATATTTACTACCTAATAGTTCTCATATTCACAAAATACAATCTTTATTTCAAAACCCTGTATTCATAACAAAACAATATACACCTATGCCTTTATCCAGGACACACCTTGTTTAATCAACAATAGTCTAAACACATCAGTGTGGAGAAACTTAACATATATTAATACAATAGCAATCAATATTATGCAAAATAAAAACACTTATAATGTGAACAATACCTATGTTGTGGCAGGAAATAACAATGCTAGACAGAAATCATATATTTGAAATCAAAATAATATATATATATAGTGGAGTAAATAAAATGTAAAGCTAAATATGTCTTTGGATATACACCAAAATATATTCTAACATTAAAATTTTAAGCATAATGGATAAGGGAAATATAAGCTAGCAAAAATATGATCGAACACCCGGTACCATGTAAAGGTGGTGCTAATGAATAAACAAGCCCGACTATCATAGTGGCTAAATACACATAAAAGTAATATAACATCCCCTCAAAATTGTCTCAGAAAAAGCATGGAACTAATAGTAATAATAAACATATGAATAATTGTTCATTTTACATGCACATACAAAAAGGCACATATTTCATTCATTAGGTTTAAAGTTATATGTATACTGCCAAACCGATTATTGCATAACAGGTATATATATAAACATTAAAAGCATAAAACTAACCCAGCCAATAAATAATAAAAATTACCACAAATTTACAACTCAACCAGAGAAGCCAAAAATAAACTCTTAAACACAACCAGTGATTTCACTGCAACATGCAGACTTCTAATAGTTGTAAATTTGGGGTAAATTTGACTTCTTATATATATAAATATGATTCAGCAATAAATAAAAAAGATTCCACAATAAAATGTGTATTACTAAATATGGTCAACAAATAATTAATTAATAATTGATAATTAATTTGACATACTGTTGCATGTATTAAAGGACAATGTTTTACGTTATATTTTTGTTTATTTATTGTGGAATTGCATAATTTATATAAACAGACATATGTTTTAATTGCATATAGTTAGATTAGAAAGTTCATATTGTCTTCATCCAATGTAATACTAAATTTTTAAAAATACGGAATAAAATATATTTTATTACTATATGCAAAAACCTTGCTGTCTATATAGTATTAGGAGTATATAAACTACATTTTAATCTATATTTTTTTTGTTTATTTATCGCTAAAGTACACATGTATTACAAAAAGAAATATATCTAAATTGCGTTTACTTATCCTTCTATATATAATTAAGTTCACACGTCTGTTTTCATTCTATTATTAATTAAAACATAGAATTTATCATATTCTATGTGACCTTTTCCTATAAGTGTTTTACAACGACAGGAAGAATATTAAATTGTTTTATCTAAATTATTTTAATGGAATTATTGTATCAACAGATTAATTGATTTCAACACAATCTAATATATAAATGTAAACTTATATATATATACCATGTGTGTATTAAGTCAATGGCTTTCATAGATAAAAGATATTTGTAAATGATTTTTAATAGGAACCTCAGACTAAACTTATTACATTTAATAATATCACCTGTATTTAAAACTTTCTACATATTGAAATAGTCAGCTTTTCAACCCAACTGTTTCACCTACTATATATGTTATATAGTAGTATTCATACCTATATACATACCATCAAAACCTCGTATATTTATTAAAAATAATCTTAATAAATCCCGCCTAAATTTAAATCTAAATAATACAATCATGTATGTGTGTGTGTATGTTTAAATATTTACAGAAATATTCATTTATATAACTCATGAAGCAAAATACACACATATATAGATTGTTAATAAATTGCTAAGTGAAAAACTAATTGTATGTGTAACTTTAGACTACATATATGCAAGAATATAAATGTTAATAGATTATAAAACATTACATTTTCTATAATTTTATATATTTGTTAAATTATATATTTTCAAAATTGTATAATTCTGCATATATCGGTAAATTAGAACGGTCAGGTTACATATATAATAAAATGTTTTTCCAAATCTTAGATTTGTTTTTCTGGACACACTGTCACCAGCATAATTAATCTTTACTGGTATAAGATTAATTAAAAATTTATATTTAGAATAAAACTTAGAAAACTGAATAAATTACGGCCTGTCAATGGTTTTTTTTTTTTTTACCTATTTAATATTTGACACAGCAGGCTTCCGCGATAACTGGTGATTATCGTATGGGCCAAGAAAACACTTCTAAGAAAATAAAATAATGAAGGAGAATTGGGGGGGAGGATATAAAAGAATAGCAGCCATCTTTCAAGGACAGTTAGTTTTTCATTACACAGTTTTGATTACTGACAAAATTCCAGAGTTTTTTTTAATTAATATTTGTAATAAAGTGAATAGTCACCATGTCAGGGTAAGTGGGTTCAAAATCTAGCCTTCTGCCTGATGAAGAGCCATCTAAGCCAGGAGAGCATGAGTTGACCAACGCCAGAACCTAAAGATGCCACGCTATCCAAAGAACTTGCTAAAACAGAGACGGATCAAGATAAACAACAGTCATTACTCCTTCCAATCTAAAAACTTCAACTAATTCCAAATTTAAATGCTAGCTTAACCTTAAATTAATGGCCATCCTAATATTGTAAATTAAACTTATGTATATTTTATTTTTTTATAATTTCAATCTAAATCTTGCCTAAATTATAAATGTAATAACTGTATTTAAATCCTAAAGTCTTGCCTGATGATAAAAACTAATTAAAAAACCCTGATTTAAAATGTCTGATATGATATGCTACCAAAGAATTACTGATATAATTTAACTCATATAAATTAACTGATACAAAATGATTTATCTGATATATATATTTAACTGATTTCTAAATGATTTATGATTTATTATTTCAAATTCTAAAGTACTCGCATTCACACACATCTTTATTAATATAATTGTATGATTTTATGTTTTGGTTTACTCGTAAAATAATGTTTGATTTAGTTACATATTAATTTGACCCTAAGTAATTAAATGCTATCTGTTTCAATTTGCTATAACGTAGGAATTAAATGTTTTATAAATTTAGAAACATAAAATGCAATAAGTTGTTAAAGTAATAATGAAAATTTCTATGCTAATTTATTATTGCCTTAAGTTAATGATAATGTTTGCCATCATTAATCTTAGAGATAGCATTATAAAACTAAATCAATCATATTTTAGCGAACCTCGCACAACTTTCTTTTAAAATGAACAATTTTCAAATTTCACTTACTTGAAATTTTATTATGATTTAAAATGCATTTCTTAAGTTAATCTATGCCAAATTTTATTATTATTTAGTTACGTTATCTTGTTTATGCTATAAAACTTCAAAACCGAGCTTTATCCTTAATTAAACTATTAGTGAGAATTAAATAAAGATTCTCTCGCATATAGATGTAAATGCACATATATATAACATGTATAATTATATACGAATTAAAAGGCTCTGTTTTGGAAAGGATAAAATGTCTAGAATTAAAAATCATTACAAACGTATCATCACCTTAAGATAGATTTGCTTTTTAAGTTAATATTTTAAACAAATATTTAGTTAAAGTGATAAAAATACAGCATAAATCTATAAGTTTATATTTTAATTCCCCATATGCTGTAATCCTCCTTAAGCTAATTAAATCAAAGCCTATATAGATAGCTTTGTAGATTGGATTCATAAATTCCCTAAATAGTATTATTAAGAGTACTATAATATGAACTGATGTGGGGTAGTTTCATGAAAGAAACTTTTACTTTAGCATCTTAATTTTTAAATATGATTATGTAGTCTGTGGTGCATATGTGTCCTTATGAAATGCTATGGCATATTTTCTTATTGCTGCACTTCTTTAATGGTCGCATATCATCACGCTGCACCATTACCTTTAGTTCAGGCAATTATCATCTTCAGATGTTGGACGGGTTCGCACCTCCACATTCTGCATTCTTATAATGGTGCATGAGACTCACCCAGAGCATAAGACTCCCACATTCTTATATAAATTGCTCGATCTGCCACACTAAATTGGCCTCTTATACCACAGCAATGAGAATCGGTTGCAGGGAACCATTACTCGGTAAAAATCCTGTGAATAAGGCACATATGAGACGCAAATAAGACTCAGAGTTATATGTTTTTCTTTACGCACTAGTATCTGAAGTCTAATTTCTGTTAATCAGTTCAACCTGCCATTTTAATAATTAATTAAGCATTGATCTGACTAGAATCCAATCTAAATTGCATATTACTGTATAGAGAATATATATTCAATATTCGTGCTAAGTAAATTATGTTCTTTACAAAATTTATTATCACTTCTGTTAATATGGCAAATCTAAGTCCTATAATAGCATAAACCTGGCATAGATAATCATGAGCAAAGTCAAATCTCTCTAAATTAAAATTCCGCTCATGCAAAATTTTACTGTATTATAATTTTATCACCTGCGAGTGATAGAGATATATATGAATAGCCCAATAAATAATTAGTTGTAACCTACATAATATCACCTGCGAGTGATATGAGGCTATATACATATATATATAGAACGGAAATGCAAAACCTCTAAACTTTATTAATTATACTGGAAAGTTAAAATCACTTATTAGTAAACTAACCTATATATGTAAACCAAGTTGCATAAAGCTGTACATCCAAAATTGTTACTAATAATGCATCACTTACGTGTGAACCCCATTGAATTGTAATGTCCCTGAATCACCTGCATGTGAAATCCAAAACTTGCTTACTATAATAATGTTTTGAATTATTGTTACATTGAATTTATTAAATTGATTTTAAATTTACTCTAGTTTCTTGTCTTAGTCTTGCTCACCGACTCACTATTATTTAACCTTTAGTAATTAGCTTTGTGATTTATTGAAATTTTATAAATAATTAATAATAATAAGTGTGCCACATGATGCCTATATAGATATGCTATATAAAATACCCATTGTTACCCATCTTGTGTGCCACTGTTGAGCTACTGCCGGCACGTGAAGAAGAGAAATGCTGCTGTGACCCCAACTGTGTCATTTGTAAGGTTGTAAGTCTATGAGCAATGGTAGAGAAACTATGGTTAGGCCAGAGCCATGGCTTCCACCACCGTAAACCTGGTCAGCCTTAGGATGATCTCTCAGAGTTCTAGATTTTGTTGCGCAAATGCACATATTTGATCATTACAATATTGTACCAAAACATTATGGTACATGGGTTTGAACTGTTCAATGTTTATTTCAGCAAAAATAAATGGGCATTTTCTTTAATAAAAATAAATAAAAAATGGAAATTGCATTTTTATTATATTTTTTATGTTTAATTAATAGGTTCCGATGGTATAAAGTATAGGTAACATCCTAAGTGGCCATATCATTCAATCAAACATTATTCAAACATGTATTCATGTTTATTAACTTTGGTAAGCAAAAAAAGAAAAATTTATAATAATTTTATAACATATAAAATAACATTAATGGAAAGGAATTTTTTTTCTTCTGTGGTAACCTTATCTTTGTAATTAGTTGATAAACAGATTTACAGATCTAACAAATTTATATTAATTAAAAATTCAAAATAAAGATAAAGTAATATTTATTAAGGCTATAACCTTAAGACTGTGCACCTGCAAAACCGACAGTAAGGACCTCAGCAAATCTTTAACACAAGTTTTATTTAAAAGACAAGAGTGGCCATTCTTATCTTAACCTACATTCTAAATAAATAGGAGAATCTAAAGCATTTTGATTTGAGAGTGTAAGGCTATTAAATACCTCACTGATTATGTCCACAAACTCTATCACACATTAACATTTATGAAATCTTTTGATTTACGAGTCAGTGTTGAGATCTTATGCTAAGAAATCTATTCAGATAATATAAAGTTGTAATAATTATATTTATAAAGCACATACTCATTACTTAAAGTAATATTTATTAAGGCCATAATCTTAATAAAAATGTTGGGAACTGGGTTTTGCATGGAGCAAGTCATGTATTCAGATAGCATTGGCTATAAAAAGTGTGTCTGCATTGTGATCTCTCTTTTTCTGCCTGGAGCTGAGTTGGAGTGAAAGGAAGTAATCATATCACTAGAGAAAAATATTCAATTACTGTTGTAAATAGCTTTTTATTATTAAGCCTAAGGTACAACAAAATTTGTATTATAAAAAGATGGAAAATAAATTATATAATAGGAAAATTAATATAAATAAGTAAAGCCCAACTTTTATAAGTTCTGATTACATTTGTTCATCAGAGATGCCATTCAGTTTCTTAGAATATATTTTGCCTGCTCAATGTATTATATCAGCAGTCAGTTGATTGGATAGAGAATGAAATTCATGTAAAATGTAATCTCCTAGTCACTGGTTACTAAGAAACCAGACCAGGAAACAAATACAGAACTATTATAATACATATGAGTATTATGGTAAAAATCATCTATAAAACAAAAACTCTAGTTATTACAATCACCTTCATTAATGTGAATATTACATTTATGATAATTTTACTAATGTAATTTTTTATCTTAGAAAAAAATACCTTAAAACACTGCATCTTATCTCATTGAAGGATATTGATCAATGTTTGCAAAAAATATTTTTAAACATTAAACAATATTATCCTTAGTAAGCTTTCCTCATCACATTATAAAGTTAAAATCTGCCATGAATCTCACACTATTTTTATAACACAGAATAACATTATTTCAGAAATAAATAAATTAAATTACATCACATGCCAATCTGGTAAAGTGGAAATAATTGTCTAGCACATTAAGTAAACTTCTTCTAAAGCACACACATCTTATTACTGACATAAAATTTATCTTAGCAAAAGCTCTATTAAACTTAAAAATCATTTGCAGTTTTCACAGGCACATAGTCATTTTTTTCTTGGAATTTCCAATCAATTTATCTAAAGCACATTAAAGTCATCATCTAAATTCTCTGGTCTTCAGAAAGTTCAATACAGAATTAAATCCTTCTGCCAAAAATTGTTTTATCCTATTGTAAAAGTTTGTATTGTTAAAACTATTCTAAATGGTATACTTGCTTACTGTAGTCTACAGGACTATTGTTACAAATCTCATTTTCATATATCTGGGGATGTTTGGTACATTTTCTATCAATTAAACATGCTTGTTTTACTATTTGTAAAGGTGTTGTTAATAAAATATCTCCCCAATTATTTATCTCCTATATCAAAGCTAAAATTTACATAACAATCTTTTATTCCACCTCTAATATGTCTTGTTCCAGTTCCATATGCAATAAGTCATCCCTTTATTCCTGATCATGATATTGTGTATGCAGATCTGTTGGATAATTATTATATCAAATTTTTAGTTGTTTCATTTGAAAATATTGAAAAAAGGTCATACATTCTGACATAAATATTTTTGTAAAATCTTTAATGCCAAAACTTTAACCAAATTCTGAAAGATGTGCATTTTTTAACCAAAATTAAAATTTTTGTTTAACTTATAACTTGGCACAATTTCTTTCAAAACCTTTCTCATTAATCATTTTAAATTAAATCTTGAGCCTATATGTAACTTGTAATTATCAAAAAGATATAAAACATATTTTACAAACCTGTATGTACTTCTGATCTTTATACACTGCTTGAGAAAATTATTAAAAACTTCCCTCCTTATAATGCCACATTAATTATTCATAGTCTTAGAACCATGTGGCTTGCTGCCTTCTCTCTAAATTTTTACAACAAAAAATACAATGTTCCTAAAAAAAATCAAGAATAGTATTTGACATATTTATATTCTCTAAGATATTTACCTAGAACAGCCAATAAACATCACATGATCACCACTTCTTATGCATGCTTATAACTGTTATCAAAACAGGCAAAACTCACTATACATATTGCCACTCACTGCAAGCTAGAGTAATCAATGGATGCCAAAAAGTTTGTGCATAAAATCTCCATTTTGTGCCTACTCATCCAATATCCCCAGACTAGTTTCTGGCTTGTGGCCTTCATCAGTGAAGAGATCCTAAGATCTAGGTTCAGTGCTCTCAGATCCAAGGCTCCTTACTGATGAAGGCTACAATCCAGAAACTAATCTGGGAATATTGGATGAGTAGGCACTAGATGGGGATTTTATGCACAACCTTCTGGCATCCATTAATTACTGTAGCTTGCAGTGAATGGTAATATGTATAGTGAGTTTTGCCTGTTTTTACCTATAAGTGCTAGGAACAAAATTTGGCAGAACAATATTTTTCTTAGTTGTACATTATTTTGGAATAATATAAAGCATGTAAATTATACGTTCATCTACATATAAGTGAACCTTCATCTATCTTCAAACACTAGTGGTATTGATTATGTATTTATAATTTGTATATAAGTCATGCAAATTCTTTTTTTTACTTTGTATACATGTTAAAACTTGTATAATATAATTTGCTATTAGTAAAGTTTTTTTTTTAAAAGTGTTTGTATTAATTATTATATAATTGTAAAACAGAGATGTATTCACAACTTATAGATATTTTTTTTGAAAATGTTATTAAAACGTGATATTTTTTTTTTTAAGGTTCTTATGCTACTTTAGAGTTTTTTGTGTATTAATTCTTTATAAATGAGCAATATTACATGCATTAAAACACATACGCTTAATAGAAAATAAAAATTAAGAAAAATATTATTAATAATATTGTCCAAGACTATCCTTAAAAAGAAGCTACAAAAGCTTTCTAGCGAAATGCAGGCAAAGATTTTTATTAAGGTCTTAATAAAGAGGTCGGTTTATGCTAATATATGATAATTTTAACTTTAAAAAAATGTTTAATAAGCAGAAATTAAATATCTGTTTTGTTGTTTCTTTTTGTTTCTGTGTTTGTTAATGAATTAATCGGTTGTGGGTTTCCTTTTTTTACAACTATTCCTTTTTTAAAATACTTGAACATATTTGTCGTTGTTGTTCTAAAAACAAGCTCGCAAACAATATATTTTGAATCTTGATATAATTTTTCAATAAAATGGTCATTTTTTAAAGCAACTCTAACTTCCAAAATCTTTGTTTTTTAAATGTTGTTTACGATATTATAAAATATAAAACTTTCTTATAGACAAACGTACAAATATTGTATTAAATATACGAAGCATTTTTAGAAATTGATATTAAAGACGTAAATTGTTTACATTTTGTTTTGTTTTCAATTTATTTTTATATTTAATACATTTTCCAAAGAATGATTTTTATTTTCTATTACTATCACAATTTCTTTCTATTAGTTTGTTATATTTTATTTTCTCTATATAACGACTTTTATTTTTGATATTGGATTGATAAATGTGATAAAATGTTTATATGTTTATTCAATATTGTATCAACAATATATAATTACAGAAAAAAGCATAGTAGTATATTAGTCATTTCATCTGCTAATTTGCCCTAGATCTGGGTTTTAACTGATTCTAAAGAATTTGTTAATATTTCTATTCCAAGCAGGCTTACGATGTATATTTATAATACAATAATTCATAACGCGAATATATTATATACATTTAACGTTAAACATGATCGTGTTTTAAATAACAAATGCTTTAAAAAACTATAGTCATTAACGTTGTGGATATATATATCTTCATGTTATAAATTACGTTCTTACATATAGATTGTTTAATGTTTATTACAAAATTAAAATTTAAAATAAAAAATAAAAAGCAATTTGTTTACTTTGTTAAATAAAAATTAATCAGTTAAATTAACATAAAAACGATTTATTAATATTTACACTCTCTGCATTAAGGATTTTGGATCATCTTTATTACAAATAGAACCTCTAAAAAAAGTGATTTTATTTTTTATTATGCTAGTGTCAAGTTCTAAGACGGGAGTTCATTATTTACTATAACAGTATTTACTGTTTATAAAAAACTACTATAATTAAAATTATATACATATTGTAGTTATATTCCTAATTCACATTTTACTTTTAATCAAAAAAACCTATTTTTTTTTTGTTTCTACTTTATTTGTTCTGAACAAATGTACTTTTATTGAAATCTTTTATTGAAAATGTTTATTTAAACAATCGTTAAATACTTCAGATCATTTCCATTAAACTATCCGCACAAAGTATAGATAAATATCAAGAGGAATTTTTATCATAAACCAAATCCTAATTAAAATTGGCTAAATTACATTGTCTATTTATGTATGGCTTCAGTTAGAGTATATATATATCTTCAAATATTTATAGAATGGTGTATAGAATTGTTTGAAATATGTTTTTTTTTTAATATTTATTTAACCCTGTAGTTCCAAATATCATTTAAAAGGTGTGTATAACTACAAAATTTCTATAAAGGCAATCAGATGGTACATCAAATGGCAGTCATTCTAGAAGAATTGTAATAATGCTTATGTAAGGGCAGCAATAGGAAAATATATCAATATTTTTAAAAAATAAAAAAAATACCTACTCTTTTTAACCCAGTTTCTGTAAACATCAGGCGTCTCATCCATTCATAGAAATAACAAGTGTTCTAAATAGTTGAATTTGAAGAATGTTCAGCAAAAAAGGTAATAAGATGGGGAAGAGTTTGATTGCTTGATCTTTTTCAAAGGCCTGCTAATGGGTCCACTGCAATTCTATCTATACTTGGCAAAATAATTGTTATTGTAACAGCAATTATATAATAAAATTTCTCTAAGAAATATAAATTCAAAGGATCATTTTACTTACAAATAAGCAGAAATCTACCATTATTGAAGACATTCTAAGAGAATGGTTGTTTATTTTTATGAATCAACTGATTTTGATGTTTGGAGAAATGTTGAATCACCTCATGAAAACGCAAGTACAATAAATTCCTCAATGTAAGATTAAATCATCATCTTGATGGAATCCAATCACTTTTAAGATCTTTTAAAATGTCATTACATTACAGGATCAAAATAAAGAACTGTGTTTAAACACTTTTAAAATTTCAAACTTTTACTTGAGCTTTATTAAAAGTCAAATGATTTTTATTTATTTATTACTATTATGAATGTTTACTTTTTTATTAATATTTGGAACTCTCAAATAAGTTATTATTTAGTTAGGTAAATTAATTTTCGATCCAACACTTTGTATATCTACACATATACAATCAATAGCATATGTTTGAAAAAATGGATTTGATAGATATATTTATATATGTCTGATGCTTTACAGCAAATCAAACGAAAGGATTACTAAATATTGAAATACCATTTTACAAACATAATTTATGGTATTCTTTGTTTGGCTTTTCTTTTTCAGCACTTATATGGATTGATTAAAAGACTTTCTTTGATATTTCTTTAATCCTTTCTGATAAATAATAGTAAAATCACTGTTTATATTAACCCTACCAAATTTTGCTATTTTTCTGATATTTCTGACATTTTTGTTTGTCTCACACATCAATGTAAAATATATGATAAAATGATTATTAGTTATCAGAAAATAATAAATTTGACTTCATTTGATAGATATTTTTATTTACTACTGAAATAATTTTAAATGTTCACATTTTGTTTTTGTAAATATTAAAAAAATGAGATTGCAATCAAAACAAAGACTTTATATGTCATCATTTCTAGAAAGATTATTTTCAGTTTATAAAATCAATGAAATATTTTTTAATTCTTATTATTTTTAAACATCCAAATGAATAATTATTTATTTCTCTTATATCTAAAAAATTATGCTTTAAAAGTTTAAATTTTTTGAATATTTTTGCAAAATTGTGATATTTTCTTGCGTGTAAATATAAAGTAGATTGTTTACGAGAAACTAATCTTGTAAATTGCTTCAGACCATATTTACATTAGCTGCTAATATAATGTTATATTTTTGAAATACTTCAAGTCAAAATAAGTTATTAATAATTTATATTTCTTGATATCTAATAAATATAGTGAAAATCATTTTTAAAAAAATATCTAAAACCATAATAAATTCACAAATAAACATGTTTTTGCATCATTGGAAACCACAATGTCATAAAATGCCAAATATTTTACAGCCTTGGCAACAGACAATGGCTGAACATATCAGGGTGGGGCTTATGTCTATTGTTAGACTGGGAATTTTGAATTTCCTGCCTTTTAGCACAAAATTTTCAGCAAAAAAAAAACTATTATAATAAAATATACCATTTTACATGCATTTTACATTAATACTTACGAAAAAATTCACCAGAGGGCGAATTAGCCAAAAGGTAATTTTCTGTCATCCTGAAATAGATTATGGTTAATAATCAATGTTATTAAAGTTAACAAACTCATTCTCTTTTTTTTGTGTGTGTGTGTGACAAATTTATTGTAAATAAAATTTATATGATTTTTATTAGTTTACTTTTGTATAATGTTTTATTTATCTGTTCTTACTTATTTCAAAAGATTTCAGACACATGCCATGTTTGAATAAATATTATATTTGCCCTGACTTCATATATTATTTAATTATTGAATATATTTTGAAATAAATAAAATTTTCTCTTTGATTTCTTATTATATTACTTTGAATTCGTTTTCATGTTTATTCACTTATATAGATGTAAAAATAAACTTAAATTCTTATAAAAGTCTCATTATTTATGCAACAAATTTTACTAAAAATTAAAACTAACTTCACATTTTAATGATCCTACTTGCACATTATATTTGGTTCAAAGAGAGTTAAAACATTCAATAGTATTATAAAAATTATTTTATTAACTTAAAATAAAGGCAATTATTTTTCAAAATAAATTTTACTATTTTAAACTATATAAAATCTTTATTATATATCTACATTATATTAATAAAAAAGATTTGTGTTAAAGTGCATTTAAATTCTGATTATTAAAAGATGTTAGTTAATTTATTTAATAGTTGTTAAGATTAGAATTTTATGTAAAGCTTGAGTAAAGTCAATTTAAAATAGATACTATCTTAAATAAATTTCAATAAATAAAGTTTTGTTTTTGCTGTCTTTTAAAATTCTATTTATTAGGCTGCAATAAATTTCATAGTTGTTTTAAATGTAACATTTAATTGCTTTTTAGTATGTCATATGTATGAATCTATGTGCATGTGTGTAAAGTGGGATAGTGTAAAATAAATTATTTTAAGTATTAAATTATTTTCAAAAGTGTTGATTATCTTCAATAAAAAGTAATAAATTTCGTGAAGAGTATATTTTAATATTAAAGTGGGTTAAATCACAATTCTTTAGGAACTTTTAAATAAAATAAAAAAGTATTCCTTTGAATAAAATAAATAATTTTTTATTTAGTAATTAAAATAAAGTAAATTATATTTTAATTACTCTCTAGGTATCTCACGGTCAAATCTAGTTTTATGTGACCTGATTAATCAAAAGATTAAAGTTGTGTTAATGTTTAAAATCCCTACATCAATATCAATTTCTGATTGCTTCATAATTACTACATGATCAACTTTGCAGTATTTTTCCCAAGCACACATACATTAAAAAATAAAAATAAAAAATAAGTTGTTACTCTAATTCGGTTTTTTTCTTTTGAAAAGATTAACTTTATGTAATTATTTTATAATATATAGGGTATATGAGCACAGACTTTCACATGCCCCACCACTCTCCACACTATCTCATAACACAGATACACTTGAACACATATATGTTGAAAACGTAAACAATCACCAGTATTCGTATTTCATGCTAAACCAGCAATCAATCATCAGTTCGTACAGATTACCATCTCCACACATATATGCTATAAGTGCTCAGATATATATTAAGATAGCCAAACCTCATACTTAATGGACAGGCTTCAATCTATTCCACACTCCAACTCTTCAACCGTCCATCCAATTGAAAATCTGATGATGGAATGCTCAAAGCATTTGAAATTATGTTAGCAAGGCTTACTTCAATTGTGCATATTCTATATCATTGAACAAAATATTTCATTAAAAATACAAAAGGCTGCATTGTTATAAAAGAGTTTCCAGAGCTTCATAAATATGAAAAATACTACTGGAAAATTTATAAGTATGTTTATTTTACAATTTCTATGAACTTTTAGCTAATTTTGAACTTTTTATTAGAAAACCAGTTTATTAACTCTTTGTTCTTAGTTATATAAACTAGTTACAAGTATTAATATTTTATTGCTCTTGTATTTTACTAAGTGCTTTACATTGAAAGAAGTAATTATATATAGACAATTTAAAATATTTATTTTAAAACATTAGTGACTAAAACACACTTATTATTATTACAAGGAACTGTTTTGAAAATTATTATATTTAAATTATTGAAATCAACATGGCAATGATGTATTTTAAAACTATCACAAATTTAAAGGATAAAATAAAGTATAATCATTTTAAATTTCTTCATTTAATTAAACTAAAGAAAAATGCTATCCATGTTGATATTTTCAATATCTTGGAAAAAAGATTATATATTTGTTTTTTATCCAATACAAATAATAAACTATATCAGAATTCCAATAATTTATTTATTCTTTTATTTAAAATGTGTTGTATTAATCTGCTGAAAATAAATAACTTGAATTTGCTTTCATATACTATTATCTCAACATTTTATTATTAAAGCATTTATTACCTGCAATTAAAAAGTCTACCTGAAATATCTGTTCTGCTTGCTGAACCTCTTTTTTTAAAAAAAAAATTAAAATATGGACAATATTTTAAAAAACTCCTGCTTTAAGATATTTATTCATGTAATTGTCTCTTCTGCATTTAATAAAAAACTTTGCTATTAACATTTGTAATACAAGCTTGTTTAAAGTAGGTCATGTGACATCTGATTTGATTTATTTGTAATTTGATTTTTTGTACTAAGGCTTTGGCGATTTTATATTGCTAAAGCTATTAATATATGATGTATATGAACTTTGTTTTGTCCCATATGGCTATTTAAGTTAGATAGATGGAATGTCTGAAAATTTTAGATTTTCTACTTAATAGTTATCCATTAGATAAAGTGCTGGGCTTCTCCTGGTATTTTTAATCCAATGCTTGAATATCCTAGCACTTTACTGAGGAATCCAGTAGCAAAAACCGGTATGGAGTTAGGGATATTCTGCAAAGCTTATTAAGAGTTTATTTGTGAATTCTCTATATAACTTTGCTATACTTTGTTGTATGAAATAGTGGAATAAGTTAAAAGAGTTATTTTTATTTTATTTAATAAAATAACTTTCAAACTCCCAAGCTTATTTCAATGTGTTAAAATAAGCTTAATGTGTTTTTATAAAATTGATATCATTATTATTATTGTTTTCCTCATAATGATTATTTATGCATTACTAATTTATTATTATTTTTTGTATTATGTAAGGTATATTTATAATAATATATGTGTTACACTGGGAATTAGTAAGAGGTTTTAATCGCAAATTATTAAGAGCTCGGAATTAATACTCCATTATTATTAAGTGTATAAATGTGTACAGGGTAAAGCAGTTTTTATATATTTAGTATCTGGATGAATATTTAGTACCTGGATGAATGTACTGTTTTGAAGTTAATGTGTGGGCAAAAATATTTTTTTAATTCTTAGTATATGATATTGCCATGCCATTATTGCTATATTGCTTCACATATATCATTAGTCAAAGTATATGTGTTTTGATGCATATAAGAGTGAGTGCATGTTGCATATCCATATATTATTAAAAATACATGCCTTGTTTATCTATTAATTGATATACTACCCACTGACAGGCATTGATTTCAGCAATTATGTTGATGATTCCCATTGCTTTGTATTTATTAAGCCCATTGATAAAAGAGCTTGTGGCTTCTTTGTCACTTCCAGACCATGTAACTAGATGTCTATTTATTTATTACCATTCATTTTGTATTTACCTTTATTTTATTGGTGTGAATACTTTGATGAAGCATATTTGAAGTATTTACAAGTACTAAACTGCTTAATTCTATTAAAAGTTATTTTCATATATATTACTTTAATGTTCGTATTGAGATTTTTTTATTATTCCGCCCCTTATATGCTTTAATAAATTTAAACCTATATGAATGATTTTTTGTAGTACTCACCTATGTTTGCAATATCATAAGAATTATATTTACACACTAATTTTAAACATTGCTAGTATTATAATTTAGTTATCATCTATTAGTGGTCTGTTTAAAGGCATATGTTTACTATTCTGTGGACATAATTACTGATTGGTAATCTTTTAAACAAAGGGTAAGAACAGCTTAAATATAATGTATATTTTATTATTACGATTTTACAGATTAGCTTGAGGGATATATATTACTTTAAGTTAGACTAACACTTATATCAGTAGTAATTTGAACTGTTAGGTTTACTCCTTAACATATAAATTAATTTTATTGTACTAATGAATTGTCATATTGTAAATAAATATTTTTTATTCATGAAGTACGTTTATGTTTTCATTATCATCACAACACCAATTATCAAAAAAATCCAATTAATAAAATTATATTAAACATTATTCCATATGAGGGTACATTTCATAAGTCACATTAAAATTAGTTATTCAATTTATTTATTTTTCTTTATACATGCATTATTTACAATAAGATATTATGTTATTTTGTTTTTTATTATAAATGTATTCAATGATGTAGTGTATAGCATAAAAATGCCTTTTCTATCCGCTGCATTATTTTACTTTGCTTCGAACAAGGTTATACATTTACATATTTCAATAAGATTTACAGTAGCTATATTAATATCATAAGAGAAAAACGTTAAAAATATTTCCAGTATTTTTTTTCTATTGCTAGCAAAAGATTATGAGAAGTATTCAGATGCTTGCATACCTTCTATTGCCATTTTCTTAATTATTTTTAAAACGAAATGTATTGATCAAGTATGAATGAAACCCTAAAATGTGGATAAAATAAAAAATCAATATTTAGAGAAATTAAGAATCTAATATTAGGGAGATAAAAACTTGAGATTTCAATAAGAACTTAAAATAGATGCTACTACATACTTTCTCTTCCATTGTTGATGTAAAGAATGGAAAAAACACCACAAAACCATCAATGGAGACCAAAAGGCCAACTGGTTGGAAAGTAACACTAATGAAAACCTTGGTAAATATATTTTCAATAAACTGTCTAGACATCTTATTTATTTTGAAGTGACAAGAATGTTAATGAAGGACTATTACAAAATTGAGCCTTAATGTAATCATTTATATATTTTCTATGTAAAGTTTTATTATGTTATATTATATTAAATATGTCTGTGCATGAATAAAAAATAATGTTTGCATAAGTGTTATTTGGTCTATTCTCTCCCTTTCTTATCCCTATGTCACCATTAATTTAAGGGTATAAAGATTTGTATATGTTAAGTAAAATGCACTGGATCCCTGATAAAGAGTAGAAGTTAGCTTGGGATATTTCAAACACTGAATTCATGTGCCTGTTGTCACATGCTGGTTATATATAACATGTAGTTGCTGGTGCCAGAGACTGTTGTCAAAACAAATAAAATGTTTTGGATGGCCAGTTTTGTTCGAGCAGTTGAGGGTTGCTATAGCCAGAAAATATAGTCAAGCTGTGCATTTGTATAGACTCAATGTGGCCATAGGTATCATTGATGGTTAATCTATCAAAGGTAGCCTTCCCCTCTGCTTGAAGATATGATCCATTTCCACAGGCATTAAAGATATAATTAAATAATTGCACAAAGTAAAATGGTAATAAATAAGTCTGATAAGTAAATAATAAAAATAAAAGATATAAAAATAATAATGTATCAAGAAAAAATATGAATTAAGCTTGCTAAAAGGTAATGGATCAGTACAAATATCATCCAATATGGGTGCCAAAGTTCCATAAATGGCCCATCCTAATTAAAATTAAAAGTTTGAAACTAAAAATTCAAAAAAATGCGAAACGGCATAGTAATAAAAGTTGATATCCACGAGCAGTGTGAGAAGAGAAATAGGCTAAGGCAAACAAATTATAATATTAAGAATATAAATAATTAAAAATATAAAATAAAAAGAATAAAGTATGAAATGTAAATTAAAATGACAGAGGAGTCAAAAGCAGCCAGAGAGATAAATAACTTTATTAGTGAGGGTTGTTGATAGTCAGATGGAAATTAGAGAGAACTAAGGGTGTTTTGAGGTTAGTCGAAATATTTAAAAACAATGAAAATAAAAGTAAATCAAATAAAATAAAATTTATCTTGAGAGTCAGTAACAGCAATCAAATAATAATAAATATTAAAAAAAATAATTAAAAAAATAATACTTATCACAGCCAAAACAAAAATTGAGACTCAAAATGGTGAAATAGATATACTCAGCAAAAAAACAAGAACAAATGTTCAAAAAATGGAAAATATAAAAACAGATATAAATAAAGTAGCAGATAAATTAGACAAAATTAAAACTAAACAGGAAGAAAAAAGGCAAGTATGTACATGCATGTAAATAGCTTGCATACTTAAATCAATTTTTAAAAACAAAATTATTTTCAGAGCATGCAGGAGAGATTCTTATTGAACATCTAGGCAGTCTGGAATGCTATTACACATGGAACCAGTTGAGCAAGGAGGCAATGGTTGCTATCACTTAGAGACAACTTCAAGGTGATGCCCAGTTTTGATGGGAATCTCTATCTACGAAACCAGTTATGTTCAGAAAGTATAGGCAATCATTATTAGTGAGCTACTGGAGTAAAGAACATTAAGAAAACATTAAACAGCATGTGTCACAGGATAAATGGTGACCTGGTGAACCTTTCACTCCATTTTTCCAACATCAAGTAGACAAGTTAAAATTGCTAACTGCTAATACACTGTTAGAGCAGCAAATCATTCATATAGCAAGACACAATTTCCAACATAATGTGGAACAAATGGTAATTGGGACTAAAAGAAAAGCAATAGAGAAGATGGTTGAGTTACTTAGTGCACTTGGCAGCAAAAGGCCAAATTATGAAAAGAAAGGGATTCAAACCCCTAGAAAGAGAGAAACATATTAATGGCATGAAGTACAATTCTTATAAAAATGATTGTAGTAGAAATAATAATACAAAAGTTTACAGCTTAAGGAGCTATGGACAGAAATCAAAACATATAGTAGAACATAACAGAGGAGTTGGTCAGTCACAGGTAGCAAACATAGTATGTAGCTGGAAAGAAAGAGAACAGATATTGGCAATCTGGCATTGTCCTAAAGTAAAAGTAGTATTAGAGGGGGTGATAACAGGTGTACTTCTGGACTCAGGCAGCAATAAAATAATAAATAAGTTCAAAAAGTCCAAAGTTTGTGTACTTTTTTTTTTTATTTCATTAGAAATTGACAAGTATTTGGATTATCTTTTTTTCATCAAAAAAGCAGTTTATTGTAGAAGATCCAAAAAAAGGGTAATTCAAACGAAATATAAATAAAAGTAAAAAGTGAGAAAAAGTTGTTGGAAAAAAAAAGAAATTATTGACTTTTTGTTACAATTATTTATCCGAGTATGGGTGTGGGGGGTTGAAAACAATTTTGTACTCACAAAAAACACAAAAGTTACTTTTGATTTAATAAGAAGAAGAAAAAGTAGAAAAAATTCGAAACAATTCCCAAAGAATTGTATTATATTTTTTCAACAGGGTTAAAACAAGTGGGGTTAAAATAAATGACTATTTTTGTTGACTTTTTGTTAATAATAACAGTCGAAAGCCCCCCTAAAAAGCAGTTTATTGTAGAAGCCAAAAAAAAAAAAAGAGGCTAATTCAAATGAAATATAAATAAAAGTGGGAAAAAGTTGTTTTTTTTTTAAAAAAAAGTTATTGACTTTTTGTTACAATTATTGACCTGAGGGTGGGGGTGGGGTTTCAAAACAATTTTTGAACCCCCAACAACACAAAAGTTACTTTTGATTTAATAATAAAAAGAAAAACAATTTAGTCAACAAAAAAAAAAAAAAAAAAGGTAGAACAAAGTCGAAACAAGTCCCAAATAATTGTACCATTATATTTTTTCGGTCGGGTTAAAACAAGTTTTTTCGTCAAGAAACAATCCAAAGTTTTAAAATTCAGAAAAATAAACACAAAATTAAACTATCAAAATTTGTTGAATAAAGAAAAATGTCAGATTAAAAAAAAAACAACGAAAATGAATATAAAAATTTGTTTAATAAAAAAGAAATCCTGTTATAAATTAAATAAAAATTTGTTCCATCAAAAAACAAAATCATGTTCTATAAAAAAAAGTTGTGATGGCCCGGTAACATTACATTTGATTGATTTTGTATAGCATCAATGCCCCAAGCAGCCATGCCCAAATTTCAGATGATTACCATTCAATCTTTATGATAGTAGCAGGAACACATACACTTTTACTAATGAATAATTTAGAAATATTTTTTTTTATTATAAAGAGGCAAATTAAATAATAATATTTAAATACTAAATTTTAAGATATTAGAGACTATATGGAAGGAATTCTAGCTTTTAGTAGCTTTTACCAACACTTTATTATGAAACAGGGACATATATTCCTATTTAAACAATTGAAAATTAATTCCAACTACAAATAAGTTCAAATCAACATATAATAAAAATATTACAATGAGTCTTAATAATAATTAGGACTTATAAAAGTTCAAAATACAATTATTGTGCTAGTATGAGATAGTGAGCATGTGACTTATAAAAGTTCTTAGAATAAGTTGAAAATTATGTTGGCATTTAATTGTAAAGCCTAATACAATTAAATGGCAATAAAATTAAGTTATTATATTTATTTATTTTTACATTTAGATAAATTAAATAACTGCCAGCTTACATTTTCTGGCAAATGTTAAAGGTTACAATATATATATACACACATGAAATGTAGACAATAGAAACTACAGGGTGTTTCAAATATTATATATATATTTGCATATTGCCAACTGCAAAACATACAGCCTTATTTTATATAGTTTAACTACAAATCCATTGTACATTAGTAGGTTTAATAGAATTATACTGTGATATTGATGTTTGGCTTCTTAATTTATATATATATATATATATATATATATAAATATATACTAGATGTTTGGCTTCTTAATTTATATATATACTAGATAAATGACTCTGAGTAATGGTTTATAGTAATAAAATAGTCAGCACACTACATCCCATTTGATTTCTACTTTTACACTCAATATAGTGATTAAAGTTTCAGTTACTTTTGATATCACTGTGTATTTAAAGATATAAATAGTGGAATCTATTCTTTTTTATAAAATAATCTAAAAAACAAATATAACAATAGTAGAACATAAATTTATACTACTGCAATATTTATATGTATTTAAATAAATTAGTAGTAGTTTATTGTAATATTTTTTTTTTATAAATTATCTAAAAAACATGAATAGTTTCTAAAAAGTGATAGGTATTATATATTGTTTATTATTGGAAAATAAAAATAAAAAGATATTTTCCCATAACATGTTTTTTTTTAATGTTTTACAAAGTTATCTCAATTTAATAATTTGAAAATGTATTTCTATGATAATAAATTATTTGATTTGTTAAACATTAATACATGTTCATTTTCCCATAACAATAAATTAGATAAACAATCGATAACCATTAATAGCATTCTGTCCATTTAGGCTCTTATTGAATGAATCCAAATTTTGAAGAAGATGATAGTGGCATTCCCTAAACTATTACAGTCTCATCTGAATCACATATGCTGTTTTGCCAATAAAACAATTGTGCAACACATCCTTTTAGCATGCCAGTTTATCACTGGTAATTAAAATAACAATAGAATAATAGTAATTTGTCACTTTTCATAATATATTTTATAAAACTCAACAATTATAGTTGTGGCTCAAGTTTTTGTTCATTTTGAAAGACAAGAATTAATAAAAAAAATGAAGGACAAATAAAATTACAATTTATATAAATATTTTTATAACTTACAATTAATAATAAGGTTTAGTCAAAAAAAATTATATAATTTACAATTAATTTTTACTTTAGTATTAATGTCTTTTTATCAGAATTAAAATTCTGCCAAAATTTTTACTTTATATCACTTTGGGTTACTTACACCCATACAATGTTCAACATCTAAAACTAAGAGGAAAATCTAATGTAATATTCCATCGATAGTATCAATACCTAGTTTTAATGTTTTGTTTCTAATTTATCATTATATATATATATGAAATTTAATGCTTATTGTTTATATTAAACTTAATGTAATTATAAGGAATTTAACTCAGACTTTTAGACTTCCCGCAGCTATCCAATCCATCTTATAGAACTGAAACATATGACCACATAGATGTGAAAAAGATAAATGATCTCCAATAAACATATTTCATGCTGAATTAGCGCTCATCAACAAGGGCTTGGAGCATTTCATTCTCAGATTTTCAATAATACGGTTGACTTAAGTGGTGGATAGTGGAGTAGATTGAAGCTTGTCCATTAAATTTTGAATATTTGCTATCTTAATATAAACTGAGTAGTGTTTATATATATGTGTGGGAGATGGGGATCTGGACCAACTGATAAGTGCTGGTTCAGCATGAATTGTCTTTATTAGAGATTATTAATCTTTTTGACATGTATGTGGTTATAACTCATTAGACGGTTTTAACTACATGCCATGAGATATTTTATAAATCTTAATATATATATATATTAATCCCCGTGAAAAATTAAGTAAAGAAATATAAAGAATATTCTAAACGCTAAAAGAATGTTTTCTCAGTGTTTTCATGCCATTACATCTTAATAGAGTGAAAATACTTTTATTGCGTATTACAGAAATAAAATTTTCACCTCGAAAAAAAAAAGCTACATAAACAAACACTTTCAATAACTTTGTTACACATTTTAATAACACTTGTAATTCAATTATTGTTTTTTTTTTCTTAATAGAAATTTTTTAACTTACATTTTACAATTTCTTTCATTTTTACTTTTTTTAATTTTTTTTTTTAAATACAACTTTTGTTTCTGGAAAAAAAAAAGATAAAAATTCATTTTATTTTTTCGTCTTGTTTGATATATGTATAATATTCAATAAATAATGAAAATTTTATTAAGATTTTTTTTTCCTCTCATTTACATAACTAAAAAATGCTTTGATAAAAACAATTTAAAACGTAAAAGGAAAATTGATAATATTGAAAAAAGATTTATATATACTGTAAAGGTAAAAATCAATAAAATATTTTTAAAAACTAGTATGAGCTCACACATCCTTATCTCTCGTTTTCATATATCAGATTATATTTTGAATATAAATATTTTATTTAAGTTACAATAATTCATATTTATCAAAAAATCCTACCCAGATTTTTTTCCTACGAATTAATTTTTGACTTATATAAATTATTAATAGATGACAAAATTTATTAGCCATAGTTCGACTACTTTGAAAAATGCATTTTATATAAATAGATATAAGTCTGACTATGTGATACGTGTTACTACTTATATACCAATGGATGATTTAGAGAAAACATCATATTTAAATTATTAAGTATCCATATAGTAAGACTTCTACATTTGTTTGCTGGTTTTACATACGTTGAGATGCTATCAAAACTATAATAAAAATAGAAAATTCTAAATATACCCTATGTGTGCTCAAGCACAATAAAAAAAAAAAACTATATTTGGATAATGATAACATCAGGCAGCTAAACACTTTCAAGGGTTTCCTATGTCTTCATAGTCATAGCATTACAATGATCATGAGAAAAATAATAGTATATATACAATCAAAATATATTCAAAACTGGTGCAAATTAGAGAGATAATTTCTTAGAAAGGGGGCATAATTCCTTTTGATTTATAGCAGCATTTCTTAAACTGTGGGTCAAGACTCCAAATGGTGTCGCAAAGTGAAAAGTTGGGGTCATGAAAATTTAATTCAGATACATGAATTTAAAAAAAATATTAGTCACAATCTCTTCATTATCTTTAATTTAATATATTACATTTTCAGTACAGACAATTATAAATTGTAATGACTGCCAAATTGAGCTGTAAATTATATTTACATATTGAAAAATAACACTAAATGCATCATAATAGTTGTGGCGCATTGCAATTTCAGCATACAAGTTATTTCAGAATCAAAATATATGCTGCAGGGGCGAGAATACGGTTGGACCCACTGTGATTATATAATGCATTTCGAGTCAAATTATTTGTTTCGGTTTCATTTCAACAAGTGTCCACATTGCAAGAACAATATTGTATTTTACTGTTTTACTTGACTAAGATATGTTAGTGTTTATTTAAATAAATATTATGAAAGATGTTATTTTTTATATATAAAAATGCTTATATACTTTTTTCTCACTTTTTTATTCAAAATTTATCATCCTATTATTTATTATAAACATTTATTTTTTATTTGAAACTTATTGTTCTTTATTTATTAACAAGTAAAAACATATTCCTATTTTTTAAAATTAACAAGTAATTTAAAATTGATTTATTGATATTTTTTAAATATTAAAAAATTAAACATATCAAACGTTGGTATTCGAGAGATCAGCACAGCTCCCTTACAAGCAGTTGTCCTGAGTTAGCGGGTTCACTTCCCAGCTAATGCTATGACACGTGAAAAAAAAACATATGGGAATATTAAACAATAACACATACAGGAGGAAATGTGCTTCGTATAATTAAATAAAAAACACAGCTGCCAATTGGTGTCTCTGCTAACTATTAAGTACTGTTATTTTATTTATATTTTAGGATAAAAGTACTTTTACCCATGGATAAATGGTGGAACCTGAGTACCAAAGACAATGATGCAAATGGTAATGCTACAAACTCTCTTCAAGCAGGATCTTGTAATCAGAAAGAGGCATCTAAGATGCAACAAAGAAAATATGATGAGACCTTTCTCCAATTTGCCTTTACTTTCAATAACTGTTATGGTAATGAACAACCTCTTTGTTTAATTTTCAATAATGTTTTGTCTATGGAGAGTATGAAACCATAAAAATTAAGAAGGCATTTTGAATCCAAGCATCCTTCATATGTCAGCAAACCAAAAGAATATTTCGATTGACTGTTAAGAACTTCAAATTTAAAAAAAACAATATTTTGAAAAATTTATAACTGTTAATGAAAAATATTTACTAGCATCGTATGTAGTTTTATATCTTATTGCTAAAAATAAAAAAACCATACACCACTGGAGAAGATCTTATATTACCTGATGCTATTAAAATGGCAGAAATACTTTACAGATGTAAATATTGTGATGAAATTTGAAAAATTCCTTTGTCAAATGACACTGTCACTAATAGAATTTCTGAAATTAGCAATGACCAATTTGAGCAACTTATTACTAGTCTTAAAGAAAGCCCAATATTTACAATTCAGTTGGACAAAACAACTGATATTTCAAAAATAGCTCAATTATTAATATATGTCAGATACATTTATAAAGAAAACATTGAGGAAGAATTGTTATTTTATCATTCTTTGAAAGAACATACAAGAGGGGAAGACATATATAATAAATTAGATTTTTTTAAAAAAAACTGAAGGTTTAGAATGGGAAAATTGCTTTGGAGTATGCACAGATGGTGCAAAAGCAAAGACCGGTAAAAATATTGGTTTTAAATCATTTGATAAACCTTCTGGTAATAATCATGTAACTTTTAAATACTGTCTGATTCATCAAGATGCCCTTGCAGCAAAAAAATTAACAACAGAATTGAATGATGTGCTTCAGGATGCTGTCAAAATTATCAACTTTATTAAAAGCCATGCCTTAACAGCCATTTATTTTCAAATCTTTGTAAAGATATGGATTCTGAATCCAAAATTGTATTATTACATGCAGAAGTAAAATGGATGTCAAGAGGATGAAGTTTAAGAAGATTATTGTTATTAAAAAAAGAAATTATTGTATTTTTAACTGAACAAAAATCTGATGTTGCTGCTCTTTTTCAAAATGATTTATGGTTATCAAAGTTATGCTATTTGTCTGATATTTTTGAGACGCTAAATTATCTTAACTTGTCTCTTCCAGGAAAAAATAGCAATATATTTACTTCAAATGATAAAATTGAAGGTTTTATTAAAAAGATCAACATTTGGAAAAATAAGGTGGAAAAAGATTCATTGGAAATGTTTTTGACTATCGACAATTTTATAATTGAAAAAAATAATTGTAAAACTTTAATTGCAAAAATTATTATAGATCATTTAAAACCTCTAGAAACACAGTGTAGCAAATACTTTATATCAAATTTAGATTTCAAAAAGTTATCTTGGATTCAAAGACCATTTTTGATTGACATTAATGTGATTAATCACCTGCCATATAAAGTCCAAGAGGAATTTGCTGAGCTATCAAGTGACTCAAACTTAAAACTTGACTTTCTACAAAAATCCTTAACTGAATTCTGGATCAGAGCTAGAACTGAATTTCCCACAATTTCTGAAATGGCATTAAATGTTCTTCTGTCATTCAGCATCACATACTTATGTGAAATGACTTTTCAGCTTTAATGTATATTAAATTCAAATATTGTTCAATGCTGAAAAACATTGAAGATGTTTTATGTCCAGCAGTATCAAATATTTCCCCAAGATTTAATTTGTTATGCAGCAAAAAACAAACACATCTGTAGAATTGAAGTAATGAAATGTTTGTCTAGTAGTATTTGGTTACTGTCAATAGAAAACCACAAACAAAAACAAATAGAAATATATAAATACCCACAACAAAAAGTCAATGGACTCATCCCAAATATTAAAAGGATTTCTTACAAGATTTATAGTTCAGATTGAAATGGTTAGTCAGTCTCTTTTAAACATATTTTGTATTTAATTAAAAATATGTACCAACATGTATAGATAATAATATCCTTGAATATTAATTGATAATGCAAGAGTTATCTTTTATAAATGTAATATAATCAAAAGAAGGTCGTATAGAACTCTTTTTATTAATCACTTTTATTTTGAAACCATCAATCATATGAGAATTTTTTTTAATAATAGGAATGATTTGCGTTCATTTTCAATTGTCAGTAATTATTTTATATGTACCTATAATGGATAACCAGATTATAAAATAACATTGAATATTTAAATAAATATTTTAATATAATTATATTTTAAAGCTATGAAGTGCACTGAATTCAAAACAAGAATCTTAGAATAAACAATTAAAAACACTAAGAAGATTAAAAGCATTCATTATTTGTGTATATATTTTTTTCCTCTTTAAAATGTATTTTTTAACAATGATTTTGGAAATTGGGTGAAGAGAAAAAATGGCAACAGAAGGAGAAATTGAAACTCAAGACCATCGTCATGGCAACAGAAGAAGAAATTGAAACTCATGACCATCGTCGTGGTAATAGTGTTAAAAGTTTAGGAATTATTTTTTTTTAATTTTTTTTTTTATATGTTTAGAATATTTATTTCTTTATATGATAATAAGAAAAATAATTAAGTGATATATATGTTTATTAGTATTTTAAATATCAGTATAATTTTATGATATAATAGAAGATTTAAAGATGTTAAAATTAAAGGTATATGTAATGATTATTTTCTATATGTTTTCTATAAATTGCCTCATTGATATACTAAAAAGCTGAAGAACAACAATTGGTAATTTTGATTCTTTTATTACATTATATATGTTAATATGCCAAAAGGTAATGTTTATTAGTAAAGAAGGTGGTATATGTTATATTGTTAATTTACTGTACTACGACATAGTCCAACAGTATATAATAAATAATTATGGATCAAGAAAATTATATTTCCAAGATAAAATATAAATATATAAGCCATATGTGACAGAGTATATGTAATACTTCATTATATTGATAATTGATCTCAAATATTGTAAAGCATTAAGAGTATAACATGACATTAGTTATATTGATAGATCATCTTTTATAAGCAAAGTTCTATAAATGTTAGGGAGGTAAAGTGTTATATTCTTGGATTAGAAACATAATCTCTTTACTGATTCTCTAAGTTAATGAATGAATATTGGATAAATTAAAATGCCAGAATACTGGACTATAAATCCGGAAGAATTAATGTTGGGTGTAAATGGGTTAGATCTAAAGGACACCCATATTTTATTGGGATAGTTGTGAGGATTTTTGTTGAAGAATAAATACTTGTTACCTTCATTCCTATAATACACTATTAAGATTAGTTTCTTATTCCAAGTGATTTCCTAGGAAGTGAATTATAATTTAAGCATCTTATGTTAGTCACATGATAGGAGTCTGTAGTTTTTCTTCCTATAGTAAGAAATAGTAGGTTACAGAAGGATAAACAAACATATGCAATACAAATAAACATTGATCTTATAAAAAAGAGATATTATAATAAATTATTATATAAGATCAATAAAAATGAAGGTTGTAAAAGAAATGTATATGAAAGGTATGATTAATGAAGGTAAAATACTAAAGGTAAAATATTCTTGATTCCAATATTTGTTTAAGGTAACTTATTTATATTGTATAGACAACATAATAATTAAAAGGTAATTTGATAAATTATAAGATATCAATATAGTTATTATAAATTTGTATTGTGTTGTATTTTTAATAAATCTAAGAAAGGGTAAAGAATAAATAACCTACAACCTAGGTCTTATTATCAAAATGTAATTTATAAAATCTTGTAAAAAATATAAGAATTGAAACTTATCACTATAAATATCTACATTAATAATGGTTAAATAACTGTTTTAAACTCAGTAAATGATCCATATATCATGAAATTTATGTAAGAATTATTGTATTTACTTATTTACTTTTACTGTAAGTATAAATTTAAATTTATTATAGTAATAATGTTATTTGTAAAATAATTTAATTTTAATGTAAATAGAAAATGTTTTTATAGATATATCTAAAAATTGTAAATAAATGTTTGTTTTGATGTAAACTAGATGATCAGTGTTCATTCTTTTTTTGAATCATAAGTTTCATAACATCAAACTCAATTATATAACATATTAAAATGTTCATATATATTTTATTTATTTAATGTTTGATCAGAAGATTTAAAATAATGAATTGGAATGAAATGCTATTAAATATCTAATAAAAAAATTGATAATTCTTAAATATTATTAGTTATAAAAGAATTAAAACCAGATAAATCAGATATCTCCCATATTTGATTTATAATCTGCTATGAGTAATGTCCAATTTACTTGTTAATATATTTTATATTTATGTATATGAAAAAAATATCTGAAATTTATTTATAAAGTATTATTTTATGTTTAGAACATTACAAAAATGTATTCTATTTATAGAGTCACATATATTTTTCCAAATTAGTTTGATTCTTATAAAATTGAGATCATAAAAATGTATAAAAGTTTTTGAAAATGATTAAGTATCAAATACTGCATTAATTAAACTAGATAAAATTAGTAAGACAATTATAATGTTTGTTTGCAAGAACAATGGAATGGGTTTCTGCTAAAATAATTAATATTTCCTAAGATTAGAAAATGAATATTCTGCTTAATCATTATTAATTTTATAAGGGTATAGTTAATGAAGGGAAAATGTTTTTAGAAGTTATTAGTCCAATGTTAACTTAGCAATTTAATTATTATTTGTTTAGTATTGAAGTTAATGTTATTTATAAGATTACTATTGTTATATAGATGATAGGATTTTAATAAAATTGCTCTTGTCATTCAATCATCCGATTGTTAACCGTTAATATTGTTATTGAAGGAATAAGATTTTAATAAGATAGCTTTATAACAAATTAGATCAATTTAATATGTATATTTAAAATTTATAGTATTGTACTTTATTATAGGGATCTTCCTAATTATTGTAGCATGATAATATATGGACATTTTTAATAAAATAATGCCATTGAAAGTATATTTTATATACTTTGCAATGTTATAACGTATGTTTTGTGACTTCAATTGTAAAATATCTTATATTAACTGTAATTGTAAAATAGTGTCACAACAAGAAGCCCAGTTAGGTTCTATTTATTTGTTATATAGGAAAACTACAATATATATATATATATTGTAAGATGTGGTCTTACATCCCACCAAGAAACATTAAACACTCTTAGCTATTTTAATCCCAATACCCACAATATCAACATTCCCTACATATAATATAAAGTAAGTTATATGTATAAAGAAAATGTAAACCAAATAAAATGTATTCCTGAAAGATGAAAATGTTCAGAAGCATTGTAGCTGAGCAACATTTAATTGTTTCTATAATTAAATATTTAACAAACATATGATAAAACACATAATCCAAACTAAATTGTAAACTTAAATATTGATACTTACCTTTATTATAAAAAATCTCTCATTAATTATTGTTTAATATATACATTTTACAATAATATAAAAAAAATATGATCAAATTTAGATGCAAGTGAAAAAATCATAACAAACATAAAGGAAGAAAATATTAAATAATTTTTTGTTATTAATCCATCATATATATATATGATAAACAAAAATGCAAGTTAAAAAACTTGCTAACGCTTGTATTTATGTCCACAGATGGCGTTCTACCAAAAACGCCCATCAAGCGTATGTTTTGTTTACATACGCTTGATGGGCGTTTTTGGTAGAACGCCATCTGTGGACATAAATACAAGCGTTAGCAAGTTTTTTAACTTGCATTTTTGTTTATCATAAATGTACCTTTGAGGTCTTTCTTGCAATGATATAGATTGCAGAGGCTTCTACTATGTGGTGATGCTGAACTGAGATCAGACCCATATAGCTATCTGGTTTGCTATGCTGAGTTTGAAGACATTACGTGTCTAAAAAATTCACGCTTGCAAGCTGAATAGAAATTGTTTCATAAACGCTCAGAGTTTGTATTTAGATCTAGTTTCTTTATTCCTGTCTTTCACTGACGATAGCAAATAGCTTGAAATCATGATCTGAAAGTGGAATTATAGTTAGAGATAGTGAATACTAACTACTCTGACGTTTATGTAAACAAAACATACGCTTGATGGGCGTTTTTGGTAGAACGCCATCTGTGGACATAAATACAAGCGTTAGCAAGTTTTTTAACTTGCATTTTTGTTTATCATAAATGTACCTTTGAGGTCTTTCTTGCAATTATATAGATTGCAGAGGCTTCTACTATGTGGTGATGCTGAACTGAGATCAGACCCATATAGCTATCTGGTTTGCTATGCTGAGTTTGAAGACATTACGTGTCTAAAAAATTCACGCTTGCAAGCTGAATAGAAATTGTTTCATAAACGCTCAGAGTTTGTATTTAGATCTAGTTTCTTTATTCCTGTCTTTCACTGACGATAGCAAATAGCTTGAAATCATGATCTGAAAGTGGAATTATAGTTAGAGATAGTGAATACTAACTACTCTGACGTTTATGTAAACAAACATACGCTTGATGGGTGTTTTTGGTAGAACGCCATCTGTGGACATAAATACAAGCGTTAGCAAGTTTTTAACTTGCATTTTTGTTTATCATAAATGTACCTTTGAGGTCTTTCTTGCAATGATATAGATTGCAGAGGCTTCTACTATGTGGTGATGCTGAACTGAGATCAGACCCATATAGCTATCTGGTTTGCTATGCTGAGTTTGAAGACATTACGTGTCTAAAAAATTCACGCTTGCAAGCAGAATAGAAATTGTTTCATAAACGCTCAGAGTTTGTATTTAGATCTAGTTTCTTTATTCCTGTCTTTCACTGACGATAGCAAATAGCTTGAAATCATGATCTGAAAGTGGAATTATAGTTAGAGATAGTGAATACTAACTACTCTGACGTTTATGTAAACAAAACATACGCTTGATGGGCGTTTTTGGTAGAACGCCATCTGTGGACATAAATACAAGCATTAGCAAGTTTTTTAACTTGCATTTTTGTTTATCATAAATGTACCTTTGAGGTCTTTCTTGCAATTATATAGATTGCAGAGGCTTCTACTATGTGGTGATGCTGAACTGAGATCAGACCCATATAGCTATCTGGTTTGCTATGCTGAGTTTGAAGACATTACGTGTCTAAAAAATTCACGCTTGCAAGCTGAATAGAAATTGTTTCATAAATGCTCAGAGTTTGTATTTAGATCTAGTTTCTTTATTCCTGTCTTTCACTGACGATAGCAAATAGCTTGAAATCATGATCTGAAAGTGGAATTATAGTTAGAGATAGTGAATACTAACTACCCTGACGTTTATGTAAACAAAACATACGCTTGATGGGCGTTTTTGGTAGAACACCATCTGTGGACATAAATACAAGCGTTAGCAAGTTTTTTAACTTGCATTTTTGTTTATCATAAATGTACCTTTGAGGTCTTTCTTGCAATGATATAGATTGCAGAGGCTTCTACTATGTGGTGATGCTGAACTGAGATCAGACCCATATAGCTATATGGTTTGCTATGCTGAGTTTGAAGACATTACGTGTCTAAAAAATTCACGCTTGCAAGCTGAATAGAAATTGTTTCATAAACGCTCAGAGTTTGTATTTAGATCTAGTTTCTTTATTCCTGTCTTTCACTGACGATAGCAAATAGCTTGAAATCATGATCTGAAAGTGGAATTATAGTTAGAGATAGTGAATACTAATTACTCTGACGTTTATGTAAACAAAACATACGCTTGATGGGCGTTTTTGGTAGAACGCCATCTGTGGACATAAATACAAGCGTTAGCAAGTTTTTTAACTTGCATTTTTGTTTATCATAAATGTACCTTTGAGGTCTTTCTTGCAATGATATAGATTGCAGAGGCTTCTACTATGTGGTGATGCTGAACTGAGATCAGACCCATATAGCTATCTGGTTTGCTATGCTGAGTTTGAAGACATTACGTGTCTAAAAAATTCACGCTTGCAAGCTGAATAGAAATTGTTTCATAAACGCTCAGAGTTTGTATTTAGATCTAGTTTCTTTATTCCTGTCTTTCACTGACGATAGCAAATAGCTTGAAATCATGATCTGAAAGTGGAATTATAGTTAGAGATAGTGAATACTAACTACTCTGACGTTTATGTAAACAAAACATACGCTTGATGGGCGTTTTTGGTAGAACGCCATCTGTGGACATAAATACAAGCGTTAGCAAGTTTTTTAACTTGCATTTTTGTTTATCATAAATGTACCTTTGAGGTCTTTCTTGCAATGATATAGATTGCAGAGGCTTCTACTATGTGGTGATGCTGAACTGAGATCAGACCCATATAGCTATCTGGTTTGCTATGCTGAGTTTGAAGACATTACGTGTCTAAAAAATTCACGCTTGCAAGCTGAATAGAAATTGTTTCATAAACGCTCAGAGTTTGTATTTAGATCTAGTTTCTTTATTCCTGTCTTTCACTGACGATAGCAAATAGCTTGAAATCATGATCTGAAAGTGGAATTATAGTTAGAGATAGTGAATACTAACTACTCTGACGTTTATGTAAACAAAACATACGCTTGATGGGCGTTTTTGGTAGAACGCCATCTGTGGACATAAATACAAGCGTTAGCAAGTTTTTTAACTTGCATTTTTGTTTATCATAAATGTACCTTTGAGGTCTTTCTTGCAATGATATAGATTGCAGAGGCTTCTACTATGTGGTGATGCTGAACTGAGATCAGACCCATATAGCTATCTGGTTTGCTATGCTGAGTTTGAAGACATTACGTGTTTAAAAAATTCACGCTTGCAAGCTGAATAGAAATTGTTTCATAAACGCTCAGAGTTTGTATTTAGATCTAGTTTCTTTATTCCTGTCTTTCACTGACGATAGCAAATAGCTTGAAATCATGATCTGAAAGTGGAATTATAGTTAGAGATAGTGAATACTAACTACTCTGACGTTTATGTAACAAAACATACGGTTGATGGAAGTTTTTGGTAGAACGCCATCTGTGGACATATATATATATATCGTAACACATGATGTAAATAATCAACTCAATGCATGAACACAACCTAGCCATTTGAATGAGTCAAATTAACACTAAAAAGAATAACCATATTTTGGTGATTGGAAAAATATATAGACAAATGACCTCAGAAAAGAGACCAAAAACTCTTGTCTAAACAATACATATACTTTGTAAACAGAAAATCAAATGTCATTTAAATAGAAAGATCTGCAGCCATCAAAGTAAAAATCTTAAACAAGAATATCTGATTGAATATGGAGAAAAGCTATAATAAAATCCTACAGATTTAAGCCCAGCAAACTAAGGAATTTTAAATAATAAATCTCAGAAATAGTTCTAAATTTATTTGATAATTCAACCATATTTTCAATCTTGAGCTGGAGAGTTAGATCAACTTTATCTTGAGATTCCCAATAGGCAATACCTTGCTTTTGAACACACTGAAGAATTTTGTTCAACTATGTATATAGAAACACAGATAACCATGTGCTGCTAATTGTGAAATTGCATCATAAGAAGAGATTCATCACCCATGGATCTATAACTACCAAAACTGAATTTGACTCAACACAACATCTGATCATCTATGCTGAAGACACTGCCAACTTTACTGCTTAAATATGATGGAGTAAACTTAATATCTCAAGGCATGCTATATAAAAGAGAAAAATTCTGATCAGCATCATATATATTCTATAACACTCAAATCATATTAATAGAAACATTTACTGTAGCAATAAGGACATGTATAATCCTTTTAGGACATATTCCTTTATAGACTTTTGATTTACCTTAGATTGATGTTATGTTCTTATTTTATATATCTATATTTTTATTTATTTATTTCCTTTACCATAGGTTGAGGGGGGGGGATAAATTCTTGATATGTTAGAAAAGAGAAAAAAACATTATTAGCCTTATTTTAAATTGAAATAAAATATAGGGTCAGGTGTGAACTTGCTTGCAGATGAATTTAATCATCACTAAGGTTAGAGGTAACATTTTATGTTCTTACACATTAACTCCCACTACTTGTACAGTTACACTGTTATTTGTTGTTTGTTTGTTGATATTAATCTTTTCATCATTCATTTGTTTTCCAGTATATATGATTAACAATGTCTGGCATAAATGGTCTTTTTTCTCATTATAGAAAGAGAGATCCCAGACCACCACCATGTTGTTTAATGTGAATTAATCAATAAATATGTTGGAGACAATGAATTACGATTTTACTAAAGTCTAAATTAGCAAGCAAGTGTATACAGAAATAATAACAATTTTTAATTTCTTTTTGTTAGTGTTGATATTGGATGATTATTCTTTGAGGCTGGGCCATGAATCTTAGATTGATATTACTATTCGATAATTTCAGTGATAAAGATAGTAACTTCTGGTACATTTTTTGTTTTCGATGCGCTAAATTGAACTAGAGTAATTAAAAACTATTAATGATTAAAATTGCATAATATAGTATGTAATCAACCATTTAAAAAGATTAAATAGTGATATATAAAAGTAGTAAAAATGAAATCAATCGGAATAACAGCTTAGTTAAAATACTTTTCTTTTGGCAAATACATTAAAATATAGTGATGATAGATCTTCCCACGATGTTTATTAATATAGTTGGATATACATAAAGATTAATTTCTGAAATAAAAGCTTAGTAAATAATCTAAAACAAAAAATAAAGAATAATATAAACTCAAGGATAAGGTAGATGATCATTAGAAGTAAATAAAATGATGCAGTCTGAAACTATTAATGAAGAGAAAAGGAAAATGAAGAATGAGATGATACAGATGGAGGCAAAATAGAGATTTCCTTTCTAGAAAATCTAAATGCAAAACCCAAGATTAATATATTGGGGGGGGGGGTCAAATCACCAGAAATAACTATGATTCCAAAAAAAAAAAAAAACAAGGAGAAAAGAAAGCAAACACAAATGGTGTCTTGCTTAATCAATTGGTGATGCTGATGCAGCAAAGGTCAGCAAATATAACAGTTGATTTATCTAAAAGGATGGAAAATGTAACAATTGATTTAGCTGAAAGATGGAAAATGTGAAAACTGAATTAAAAGCAAATATAGCAAAGCAAAATACTGTTATAACTCAATTACAGACAGATGTCAGTAGTAAATTGCTACAATTAGAGAAAGTTATAGACAAAAAGAGTTACAAATGTGAACAAAGATTTGAGGGATTTGAAAAGAAAATTGAGTGAAAATTAGATGCCAAGTGCATAGAAATTAAACAGGTCTAGGATAACTTTGAATTGAAAAGTGAATAATATCAGAAATAATACTAGACTGAGATCATTGAACAAGTAGAAAATTTACAGATAAAAATTAATCTGTCTAAAAAAATAACAAGGCAGTAAGCTAGAAATTCACAAAAAGAAATTTAATTCTGTAGAAAATAATCAAAAATATCTCAACTTAAGACTGAAAGGAGGTAATACAAAATAAAAATAGTGTTGAAAAATTAATTGAAAACCACAATAGTCAACAGAAAATGGTCAGTTAAACCAACTAGATAGTATTAACACTTCCATAAATCAAAGATTCAAAAAAATTGGATTATGAATATTCCAACAAATTAGAAGCATTAAAAGAAAAATAAATCCAACACATTCCAATACTTTTTCAAAAATCTATGTCTATGCTGGTTGAATCACTCATTGATCAAAAAAAGATTGAATGAACACATATCACATAATGATAAAAATGAGTAAAAAATGAGGCAAAAACAAAAACAAACCAAATTAACAATTCAAACTTGGAGTTAAAATGTTCATCAAAACCTGTCATGTTAGTAATCCAAACAATTTGTGTTACATAATCTCTGAATCATGTATAAAGGTCCATTTACAATCATTAAATGTGACAGTCCAAATTCATACTGGTTGGACAATGAAAATGAAATCAGAGGGTCTGATAATGCAAAATTGTTGAAGCCTTATCAAGGAAAAATGAAATCATTCTCTTTCTTCATTGTAATACAAAAAAATCTATATAAACATACAGTGTACTAATTTAATTCCCATATAATAATCTTAATTAGGAATATATACAACTATATTAAGTTAAAGAAAGTCAAAAAGGAATGATGCATATGTGTATAAAACTAGATTTTAAAAAGAACTTATTATTTCTAAATAAAATAATGAACTATATTATCACTACCATTACCTAAGACTGAATACCCCCATGTGTTTTCCATTTATAAAATAATGATAACTCTCCCATTTAACTGTTATTAACATAAAGTCCACTCAGTCTAAATTAAAGGAGCAAGACATGTACTTTGAAACACATATTTTAACTAATGCATAAGTTATCCAAATCTAAACTTACTCATATTTATAACTAGATATTCAATTATTAAAAGAGTTGGTATCTCATTATAATATGAAGAAATGTAATCATGGATATTTCCTGGTTTGTACTATCAAATATATGGATTAAAGTCAGATTTGGGAAAAAGACTCATGTGGACATAGTTTAACTTAAATATTCAAGAAATCCTAATACGAGATGATAGGCCAGTCTTAAATTATAACTCTAAATCAACATACCCTAGTAAAAAAATGAGGGAAGTTTAAATTAATTTTTGTGTAACAACCCTTAATGATAGATAATAAAACACCAAAAACTAACTCCTTTTTATTGGGGGGATAAGTAAGATGTGGTCTTGCACCCCACTAAAACCATTAAACACCCTTAGTTACTGCAATTCCAATACCCCCAATAACAACATTCCCTACATATAATATAAAGTAAGTTATATGTATAAAGAGAATGTAAACCAGATTAAACGTATTCCCAAGAGATGAAAATATTCACAAGCATTGAAGCTGAGAAACATTTAATTGTTTCTATAATTAAATATTTAACAAACATGTGACGAAACACATATTCAAACAAAACTGTAAAACTTAAATATTGATACTTACCTTTCTTATAATTTTAGGTGCATAGTCTTAAGGTTATAGCCTTAATATATATTACTTATGTAATGAGTATACTCTTTACAAATTATTATTTACAACAATATAAGAAAAAGATGATCAAATTTAGATGCAAATGAGAAATCACAAAAATGAAAAGAAAGGAAATAATAAATAATTTATTATTATTATTATTATTAATCCATTATATATATATATCATAACACATGATGTAAATAATCAACTCAATGCATGAACTCCAACTCACCATTTGAAAAAAATCAAATTAACACTAAGAAGAACAACCTCATTTTGGTGATTGGCAAAACATATATACAAATGACTTCTTCTCAAAAAAAGATCAAAAATTCTCATTGGCCAACCAACACATATACTTTGTGAGCGGAAAATTCAAACGTGTCATTCGAACAGAAAGATGTGCAGGCATCAAAGTAAAAACATTAAATGAGAACATTTCATTGCATACAGATAAAAGCCAGAATAAAAGCATACAATTTAAACCCAGCAAACTAAATGATTTAAAATTATAAATCCCAGAAATAGCTGTAAATTTATTTGTACTTCAAGAGTATTTTCAACCTTGATCCAGACAGTTAGATCAACTTTAACTTGAGATTTCCAGTCGACAATACCTTGCTATTCAACAAACTCAAAGACTTTGATCAATTAGTTTTATAGAAACACAGACAACCATGTGTTGATAAGTGTGAAGTTACCTCATGGAAAGAGATTCATTACCCATGGAGCTATAACTGCCAAAACCAAATTCGAAACAATACAGCTTCTGGTCATTTATGTTGAAGACACAACCAACTTTATTACTTGGATGGAAATTTGTTAACTTAACATCTCAAAGTATGCTATATAGAAGAGAGAAATTCTGATTACCATCATATATATTCTAGAATACCCAAACTCCACCAATTGAAGCATTAATTGTAGCAATAAAGACACATATAATCATTTAGGACCTATTTCTTTACAGACATTTGATTTACCTTAAGTTGATGTCATGTTCTTATTTTATGTATCTATAAGTTCTATTTATTTATTTTCTTTATCATAGGTTGAGGGGTGGGGGAATAAACTCTTGATATGTTAGAAAAAGAAAAAAACCTTATTAACCTTATTTTAAATTGAAATAAAATATAGAGTCAGGTATGAACCTGTTTGCAGATGAATTTAATCATCACCAGGGGTAGATGTAACATTTTATGTTCTTATACATTAACTATCAACACTTGTACAATTAGACTATTATTTATTGTTTTTGTTTGTTGATACTAATCATTTCATAATTTATTTGCTTTTCAGTATATATGATTAATAATTTCTAGTGTGAATGATCTTATCTATCATTATAGAAATAAATCATTATAAAAAGGGGGTTTCCCAGATCACCACCAGATTGTTTAGTATTAATTAATCAATAAATATATGGAGACAATGAATTATCGATTTTACTAAAGTCTAAATTAACAAGCAAATATATATATATTTAAATAATAACTTTTAATATTTTTTGTTAGTATTGATATTGAATGATTATTCTTTGAGGAAAAAAGACATTGGATTAATAAGTATTAACCATATTAATCAAGGAATTGTCATAGATATCTAAGTAGATTAATTGCTTTTGTTATAATCTTTCTTTGCATAAATTGTAATAATTGTGAGTAAATTTATTAAACATATAATTTAAAATTAAAGACTGTCATTTGCATTTTTCTTTATTCAGTTATCAATTTATCACATGCTCACACAATAAAGATAGTAATATTAATATTCCCTGTAGTAGAATATTATGTGTATTCTCCCTAAACTTGAATTCTGGAATAAATGGAAGTTAAGGATGGAAAAAAGAGATGAGTATACATGCAGATATTTGAGGTATGTTCATATGCTAATATTTCATCTCCTAGAAGTGAGATTGGGGTGGGTATGGTTCTAGAAGTTCAAGCATCCTAGATATGCTTTTTCATCCACTCTGGTGGCCTATCAAGTCTATTGTTATGCAAGACCAGGACCCGTTCTGTTACAATACATATATTTGTATGTTTTTTGAATTCATAATCTTCTCTTCAGTTGCATCTCGGCATACTATTTATTACTCATTACATTTCATAGAAATCAAATCCACACTGATATATGTATGTAAACTTCAATGAACTATAAAAACTTAAAAATTATAGTGGCAAAAATTAAAATATGTCATTGACCTAAGCCTAAATATCCACAAAGCTATAAGGTAGATTGGTTGTATTCTATATACTCATATTTGATTGACATTTACAGAACTTAGTGGGAGATATAGTTACTTCTGCTTCAATTACGTGTGGTTAAGCTATTTATATTTACTGTTACATTTAATATTTGGAAGATATTATAAGTGTGACTTTGCCTTAATACTTTGATTATTTAAAAAGTAATTTCGAGTTATTTATTATATAAATAAAATTGAAATAGTTAAAATGTTCAGTCTCTAATTTACAACAATATCAATCAACTATGCATAAACCCAAACAAAAGTAAAAGATAGACTGATATAATTCAATCTGTTTATAGTCGATTCACGTTTATATAGGTCACTGGAATGCCCTGTTACTTCCAACTAAAAACTGTTAAAATTATCCAAAATTTATTGTTACATATATAAATAAACGGTGTAATAATGTTCAAGGCTAAATAGGTTTGTAAGTCATCATTAAAAATCAGTTAACACTTAAATAATCCCAATATCAATAACAATCAACAATTTCAAATTGTTTATTGTTAAAAGGAGGTTGCCTTGACAACAATTTGAAATAGTTGATTGTTATTAATATTGAGATTTTATAAGTGTTGATTGGTTTTTAAAGATATATATATTTATATGTAAGGGTGTGTTTGTTTTAATTTATCGTTACAAAGTTTAAGCAATCCATTTAATCACTTTACCAGTAAAAAAAAAAATTCGTCTAATTTTGACATCAAACTAATTGCACAGCTTCCAGAAATATTGTGTCACAACTTATAAAACTATTTTACAACTGAGTGTGAATATACTGGATAATATTTAACAATAATTTTAAATGTCAAGTATGTAAATGCTATTGTGAATTAACCTAAGACAGACTTAAAAGAATTACATATGATCACCTTAAATGTTAAATTGTCAATTACATCATCAATCAAATGTGAATAACACTAAATTCATAGTAGTATGATGAAATTACCTTTTAACAAAGACTGAACAAATCAGTCCATCAATTAATCAAAAATAAATTCTTATTAATTTAAATGTCATACTGGAATAGACAACCAATCACCTATTAAATGCTTATATTTGTGAAAACAATGTCACGATTATTTCATGCTTTAAAATCTAATTTCCCTTGTCTTTAATATGTTACATCAAAATCTTTTTCTACATTACATTGTAATACTGACATTGAACTTTCAGTCAACAAATGAATTATACAGTCATCCTTTAAACTATTGTTCTAAAAGAGGTGATTGGTAATTATTTTAATGTAATATCAACATTTATGATTTTTAAAGTTTGTTATGGAGTTATTAATTTATATATTTACTAGTTTAGTGAAATAATTACTTGACGTACAAATATATTTAATTTTAACAAGCTATAAAAAATGATTTATGCACTGTAAAATGTAATAGATTTAAAATTATTATAAAAAGTTTTTAAAATAAAAAAATTTATTCAACAGAAATTTTTTGGGTTTGTAAAATATATTTTAATAATTTTTTTTTTTTAGAAGTGATACGAAATTTTTTTTTTACAATTCACTGGTTTAAGATAAATTTTCGCAACAGAAAAAAAGTAAAAACATTTTTTTTTTGTCTTTTACTACATATTATATCATCACTTATTTTAAAACAAAATACGGCTAACTGCCACTTTTAATGGTAGATATCACAAAAGGTAAATATATCTAGATAATGATTTCATCATCACCATTAATATATTAAGCTAAATAGAATGATAAGGCTGGAACTTCATGAGAAGGGAGTTTCTCTGATTCATAGCTTCTTTTCTATACATCAATTTTCTTATTCATCCATTCCTTTCATATATGCTCATTTTTTAGATCTTTTATAATATTTTCAGACCTAGATAAAGATTTTAAATAGTCTCTTATCATTTATATTACCAATATGTCAAGTTCAATTCCATTTCAATGTATTATTTTTAAATAATGTCAATGATTCTTGTTTGTTTTCTCACTTACACATCTCATTTTTGATCCATTTTTGCTACTTGAAGGTTGTCTGATGTAAGTCAACCTGTGACTTATAAGTTAATGAAAACATTCATTTTCAAGTATATAGGCATATTTTTTAAAATTTAAAAATAAGTTATTTCTACAAAAAATTCCACCCAAGTTTAATTTTATAATTAATTTAATCCATTATCCTTCATCCATATTAATTATGTTACAAAGATAACAATGATTATTCATTTCTTCTAATTCATGAATAACAATCTTTATTATTTTCTTCTACAAAAATACAATGATCATTATTTTACTCTTTTTTGATATTTATTTTTAGATTGATTTTTTAACTTTTAACTGGTAAATTGCAATGTTTTCGAAAACTCTTAAGAATTATTTTCAAAATAAATTAACTTCTGTGATTGCAAATTTTAGATGACTAAAATAATATTTGGGTATTGGTATTTTTTAGCTTCTCATTTTAACCAAGAAGGCTACTGATAAAACTGTTGTTGAAGATATGAAATTACACACTACTGTTACGATTGATAACCTTAATGTAGGGTGCAATTTAATCAATGTTGTTACACTATAATAAATAATGTTTAAAATATAACAATTTCATTAGTTATATTCTGTTGGTCCAAATTTGTAGTCATTATTAAAATGGAAATAAAATTAATTTCTTTCTCCCAAATATAGTCAGCATAGCTGGTCATTTTGATTAATTTCAGTTCCAATTTTAATGACGATGAATTATAATTATTTTAATCAAAAATATTTTTTTCATAAAATCGATAAAAAAAGTGATAGGTATATAATATATTTATCTTATTTTTTACTTTTCTTAAATATTAATATAACTATTTCATTATCTTATAATTATCTGTTAAACCTTTATCATTTAGTCATTTGGAATATAGATTTTCCAACAATTTCCATACTTATTCTTATGCTTCTTTTAAAATATCAATAATAATTTCATCACATGGTGGAGTTTTATCTCTCTTCGTAGTTTCAGTTGCATATTTCATCATTTCATTTAAATTTAGTAATGGGAAAATCTACTTTATTTGTATCTTATTTATTACTATATAGTTCTTTAAAATATTCCTTCACATAGTACATATTATTATCTTCATTTTTAATAATAGTTGCAACAACTTTTCTTGTTATTATTGAAATAAAATCCCCCCCCCTCCCCGATATTAATGAATTGATTTATATTTATGAGATTTTATTTTCTTGCAATGTTTTTCCTTCTACTTCCAGTTATACTACTTTTGTTGTTATGTTAATACTTCTTTCATATAAGTTTTTCTGTGTTTAAAACATTTCATTCCTTTTTATGTTTTCTTTAAAATATTTTAGATTCATTCCTTTTGTCTTATATTATCTCAACTCAGTTGAAAATATGTTGAAGAACTGATGCTTTTTTCATAGTATCTATTTTTGTTGCTTTTTGTAATATCAGTTAGATTGTGACTGATTTCAGTTAAATCTAAAATGTCACTTAAATATGTAAATATTTATAAACGAATAACAAGTTCTAATTCAAATTCATTAGAGTCATTCTGTCAGTTTAAATAATAAACTTCTAATATTAACTTTCTTAATAGATTTGTCTTTTCAGTTTGGCATTAAACTTCCATCTTCCAACTTACTAATTGATAATCGTTTTCTATGCTGTACCTAAAAAACATTGCAAACTTAAAATATATATTTTCTGTAAGATAAATTATAATTCAATTCTTCGGGATCTTCATTTGGGAATTTCTACCCCAATTTTTATTTTGTATATATGGCAAAAAAACAATATATAATATCCTTTTTTCCCCACAAATTTTATAAGTTTGTATTCTCTCTTAATTGCTCATAGACTTTTCATTTTTTGGCTATTTTGAAATCCAATTGTGCAATTAAATTATTCCATATTAAATTTATTATTTGGTGTAATCAAAGGTAATTTGTTCTTTTTTTAAAAACCCTTCAGTTCTATATGCCAGTGGAAATATATTAATTATATCCATAAATTATCTATATTTATTATCTCCCATGTGTGTAAATAATCTTGACATGCTGTTTTATTTATCATCATTCTTCACAATGTTCATTTATAATAAATATTATTCCATGTATGCTTCCAAAATTTGTGTCCTTGCATTAAAAAGTATATTGTCTTTTTTAAAATAATATTTTTTTCACATATTATTTAAATAACACAAACGTCAATAATGGCACAATTAATATCATTCAGTTCTTATTCCCAATTTATGCAATCACTTTTTGCTTAATAATAGCCTATGACTGTAGATAATTAAATAGGGGTGAGAAGGTAATTGAAGCAAATCTGTAACAAACACTGTCTTAGCTTTCTATCAAGTATTTCCAATCCACCATTGTCTCATTTATCAGCTGCTGTTTTAGCTGAAGTCTTAATATACTTCTGAAAATAAGGGTCATAATTTAAATTTACATCATATTATACAAATCTAAAACACATTATTTATCCATACATATATTCTGACATTAAATAATCTCAAATAATGTCTTAAGTAAGAACTATTAATAAATGTAGAAATTTATGTTCTGGAAATAGGACTAAACATTGATAGTACAGTATCGAATACCTTTTTTTCAGATATAATGCCAAAAATTAAAGAAAACACATAAAATATTGCCTCTAGAAGAAGCAACAGATTATGCAATAAATAATTATAAGACACCATAAATCTTATTCAAATATTTTCTATGATGAGAAGACTATTTTGGCAAATCCATAAATATTCTACCTGATAACAAATGCATTGCTAATTGCAGTAATACCATTGATTACAATAACAAAATGAAAGAGCTTCTTAGTGCAGATCAATGCCACAATGTGGTAACAAATCCTATATTAGTTATGGAAATAAATGTTACTTAGAAAACATCATAGGTATTTCACTGACTCAAACAAAAAGTGATTTGACATCACATTTTATAACTCCTCATCTTTATAGTCTACCATAAAGACCTTGTTGCATTAAAACCTAGTGTTAGTTTTAGGAATTCACCTAGTCAAAACTTGGCAAGACATTTTCTCAAGATTATTATTCCTCTTGTAGATAATACACGTTTTTGTTGGGGATTGTTATCACTTTGTGGTAATTAATCAATACCATAAATATTGTAAGAATTGACAAATTATTATTCTTTCATGTGTAAATTTTATTTACAAATGGACTCTGTGAAGTAATTTTATCTATTGTAAGGAATAAATTGAATGACAATATCTTTTTGTTTAATATATAATGGGACTCTTAACATTCTGCATAACAACAATATATTTTCAATATAACAGAATTATTTCAGTATAATGAAGAGGTGAATATGGGTTCCCCTTAGATAACTCTTGTTAGCAACATTTACATGAAACAATTTGTAACTACAGCCATAAATACTATTTTGTATTCATATAATGTTCTCATTATTTATTTTAATGTTAGGTTTCCTGTATGAAACATTATTACAAATATTCTGGAAAGACGTCATTAATATATCACCTTCAATTAATTTCACAGTAGAATCAGAACAAGAACAAAATGGGGTTCTTAAATGTTTTTGTGCCAATAACTGTATATGGCAAAATCAAATCTAAGGTTTCAGAATTTCACCATACATGAGTAATAGCATATACATCCACTCATGTTTAAAACCCAAGACACATACTATTACTATGGAACATAGCATAATAAGTTTGTTCACAATTTAGTGATTTGGCAGAAGAAAAAGTACACAGAAAAAATTATCATGGAAGATAGTTACATATTAGCTCTCTTTAAGAACATCTTAAGTAAACAACAAAATAAACAAAACATAATAATTATGGGTGCAATGGTGTATCTGGTCTGTTTGTAATAATTGTAACACAGTATGTGCATATATGTATATATAAATATACATAATTGATTGTAAATAAGGATATTATATTTAATATAAATACAATCCCAAAACATATTAATGTATTTACCCTTCATTAAATGCCCTCTAGAAAACTTGCTTATTAAAAGCATGCATCATACTTAATAAAATTAATGTATGAGAAAATATTCAAAATAATGCAAAAACTGGAAAGATATAAAACTACAGATAATCTAGAAAAATGTGGGGGTGCATAAAATTTGCAATGTTAAGATAATACATATAAGTGGAAAATGTTTGCTAAGCATGTGTGTAAAGAAGAGCTATAAAGTTATCTACTTACATATATTTTGTTATGACTGAATCTTCATTAAGTTTTATTTGCGTAAATGTTTGTTCATTCCAAATTTATTGATGCTATCTGATTTGGCATTATAAATAACACACCTAAGCAATACAACATATTGGTGCAGTCAATTGGAGAAGAAGGTGTGAAGAAATTCATCAGTGCTCTGTATTAGAAAATGGAAAAGAAATTACAATGATTATTGTTGTCTATAAAAAGATCACAATGACTAAACTTCTATATGGAAAATGACATTAAAGAATAATTCTATAAGTGAATTTTATCTAAATAAGGCATTAATTTGGCATGTTTGTGGAACATTTAAAAAGGTATATGTTTATAAATAGCATAGATTATGGCATGTTAAAAAAATATCAGTAATTATCTTGCTGTTAGTGAAAGAGATACTATAAGTTGCAAACTGATTATGTGAACTTATACATTTCAAAGAAGTACCATATCTGGAATTAAAAGACTAATTGGGCAAATACTTTAAATCCATGATGTCAAAATTATTGGCATCCAAAACCCACATGAGAAACACCAAAAAATGTAATATAACATTAATAACATTAGCTAAAGAATGAGTAATTTTAATCCATTCTTTGATCAATTGTTATGGAAAATGACTAACAATAAACTAGGACAAATTCTTGTCAGATGGACAGAATTGACATATAAACTTGATTGAGAGAAATATATAACCCATGAAGTAATTACAGAAAATACTGCAGAATTCCAATATACTAAAGACACCTTGAAATTATCAATGTTGCTAAACAAATATGCTAAAACTTCAAGCTGTCAAAATCTTATATGGCCTCTGAAGAAGAGTTTCACATTTAAAAATGAAAGATATCATGCTTGTGGCATAATTGGGCACTTATCTTGTGTTTGTCACAGTAAATATAAAAAGACAAAAACTGGCTTATATTCAGACTCAAATTACAAAAGAAAGTATCAAGAAAAAATCTGATATTAAACAAATTGTTAAATACATAGTTTTGTTTTAGCAGTTACACTTTTACCTATTATTACAGAACTATGAATGAATTGTATATAATTTTTGCTCTGTATATAAAGTTTAAAATTCAAATTATCATAATACTAATATAGTTGCATTACATTTTATGAGAGTTATTTTAGATTTTGAAATCAAACAGAGTTCATAAATACTTTATATAACACTCAGTTAAGAATTTTAGATTATTTCCAGGTGTTTCAATTTTTGGCTTACCTAAAGATAATGGTTATACTTGATATATATATTGTGCCCTTTTCTATAGGTCAGTAATAGTTCATAACAGTCAATTACTAAAAATTTTAAATTTTAGAATATGTTCTTTTAATATGGTAATTGTATTAAGTCAATTATATTTTTAAAATACAATTTGAGGTTAAAGCAAATACGTAGTATATAAAATTATAGCGAATTATTTAAAAAGTAGTTAAGTAAAGTTTAAAATATTGTTTCATATGGTTGTAAAAGCTGGCCATATTAAATAACACAGCTATAAATAATTAAAAGTATATTTAAAAATTCGATTTTAATAGTTTAAAATGTATAATTTAATAAATGCTATATTTAAATTTATAGTCATATTTAATAAACAAAAATTAATATCGTACATTTTAAAAAATAAACTTTATGATGGTGAGAATTATATTTAATTCTATATTTTCTAAATTGTTCTTCCAAATTTTTTATAATTATTTTATATAATATAATAAGTGTATCAATTTTATAAATCTAGGCAGAGAAATAGATTAAAAATCGTCTGTCAAAGTTATTGATCATGTGACTTATATATTACATACGTTCACACACACACGTGTTTGAAATAATAACAAAGTTTAAAATATTTTAAAAGTTATATTATAGAATTGGATAGAATTATTGCCTATCATAAAAGCAAATAGCATTAAACATTAAGTTAACTATCGTATGTAATGTTTTAAATAATGTAATAAAGACGAATACATTCATAATATAAAAATTAAATATTTTATTTAAATAAAAATAGATAAATTGAATATTAAGAAATGGAATAAGTTATTAAATGTTATTTTAAAAGTTATTTTAAAAGATTAAAATAATTTAAATAAAGTTATAATTGAATTAAAAGTGATATTTTAAATAATATTTTCAGTTCATTATGTCACGATTTCTAATTTTGAAATTTAATTCTACTATAAACTAAAAATATGTAAATTTGTTCTCAAGCTAAAGTAAGAATTAACCAATAGGAATAGGTATTCTTACAGACTATAAATATGATTTGCACTGGGGTATAAGGGGAGATTAATAATGTATTGAAACCGGAGAAAGTCAATTTTTTTTGGTGCTTTCTTATCGTTTATTTTGCAAAAACTAATTAATAATTTTAAAGTGTTTTGCAAAAGAAAGTTTTAGAAAAAAATTATTTATTTAGAAACTTCGTGGAGATGATTTTCTAATTTTTTAAAGTACTTACCAGTCGTATTTTATCTAAAAGTTTAACCTAAACTACGCAATAAAAAAATGGATATACTACGAAATAAAATGGATATAAATTGTAATACTGAAAAAATATTTGAAATATTTATTGATACAGCTTTATTTATGCATAACCAGAGAACTTTTTTGGTACATAAAAAAAAACCACAGCACGGACATCATACGGAGTCTAATGAAAAAATTGGAGACGCATTATTATTTAAAAGCCTATCCAAGATTTATTTTTTAAATAGTAATAAGACAATTGTATATTGCATGAATTATTTTATATAATATTATATCAAAAGGAGTAAAATGTTATATCCTTTCTGAAGGTAACATTTTTTTATGTATTTTTAAAAGTGATATATAAAAATACTAAACGAAAGTTTAAATGTATTAAGAAGGAAACTTATATAAAAAAGTGAACATATAGTTGAATAAAAGATGGATCCATGGAAATACAAATAGTACTTAAAAGTTCATCGAATATTTTTAAAGTTAAATTAGATGGATTGATGCATCGGATACGCAGAGAATATTGGTAAAGAAGATTAAGAAGCTTCACGGGATTAATTAATATTATGATTTAATAATTATCATCTTAAATACTAAAACCAAGGATTATTTTCTATAAATTTTATTAAATGGATTAATAATTATTTTTATTTTAAACTTAACGCGCTTGGAGAAGAACATTTTTTAAAAACTCTAGAGAAAATAATAAACATTTTGGACTTATCAGGAACTATCATCAAGAAAATATGTAATTATAGTTTTGATTCTTTTTATTTTGTTAACCTAGTTTAAATCTAAATTTTTATATAAGATTAGGAAAAACATAAAAACATTAATTTATTAATATTAAAATTTTATAATATAACAATCTAATAATTTAGCTAAAAATATTTTTTTATATCTGCAATGCTCAAGTGGATAAAAGAAGCCTACTGAACACGATGACTAGATAAAGGTTATTGGTAGTAATAATAACTATTGATAATTTATAATGTATATTTTTTTTTGTTTTCTTTAGATCATCCATAAATTGGAAGAATGAAGTGTAAAAGTTTTTTTACTTATATGTACCGCATTTCATACAACATTTTAAAAAACATTATGAGACAGGATTGATTTGAAAATATGCATACGACGAAATTTTTTTTCTTTTATTAGTGATATAATCCAACATAACAAATAATTGTGTGATTCTTTTAAAATTTTCATGTTATTGGATATTCAAATATTGTCTAAGTAGATTGTATATGATTAGACATATAGAAAAATGAAGTAAGCAGACTTTTCTTATGGAATCGTAAGATTGTTTAACTATTAATGAATTTTATTTATTGTTTTGTAAATGCAGATAGTTATTTATCGATGTAAGATGTGGAAAATCTTGAGAAATAATGTTGAGATAGTGGCTTGGAAGTACTTAGTGAACAGGAAACCAAGATGATATTTTAAAAAATAGCATGTTATAAGGAATGGAAATAATATTTAGTCTTTATGTGAATATCAGCATAGTTAACAAAGCCCTATGACTGATACACATTTTATTTGGACAGTGTTTATATTTCTTTAAATATTTGATGTTCTAATAAAGCTGAAGAAATAGCTTTAACATCATCCCTGTACTAGAGGATATTAGGCAGGTAAATGTCCTACCTCTTTGCACTGTGCCATGATTTTGAGATATGTTAAGAGTAATACTCTAGCTTTCTTCCTTAATACTATGCATCTGTTTTCACTATCTTTATTTCATGTAACTGCATCGTTTAGTAAGATATTTTAAAAGAAATGATAAATAATTTAGAACTAAGGTTGTGCTATCGTTTTCGGATAAGATTAGTTTATTTGCTTATAAGGAGCAGAATATTATAACTTAAAATTGAAGATCCAAAGTATCCTAAGGAAAGAAAAGAATCATCGAATATATTTTGAATTTTATTTCGGAAATGAAATATAAACTTTTTTAAAATAAAGTATCTAAACAAAGATATTTTCTTTAAAGTGATAATAATTGTAAATGCTTTATTATTTTATTTTATTTTAAGAGAAAAATAAGTATTGCATATATTTTAAAATATAATAGTACAAAGTAAATTATGTAAACAATATGCATAGTATATTTTTTTTTGTTTATTGATTAACAGAAATATATTAATGATTACACTTATATTATACTAAAGTAAGGCTTAAAGAAGAATATATTATGATTAGTAAACATTGTGTGATAAATACTAAAATCTAGTACTGAATTTTTGGATAATATTTTGTGTAACATCTTTGACTTTGCAAGATGAAATTTTTTTTTAATATTTTGAGAAGTCCATAATCATTATAAAATTTTGTTTTCTATAGAATGTTTTTCTAAGTATGAATTTTTTAAAATAAGATAGTTTAATAATATTAAGGATAAAATGCTGTTGCTAATAAAGTAGATAAATATATTTGTAATAAGTTAACCATAATGAGAAACCAAATAGTAACTTTTTTTTTTAATTTTGTCCTAAATCTAAATAAGGATATAATTGAAATATAAATTTTTTTTTTTATAACCCGTAGATCAAACTGTAAAGTAAAAAAATTAAGGATATCCACTGTAAATAGTGTAAATAAAGTGTTTATTTATTTGTTGTTAGTAATAAACTTTGTTAAATTTTGTTATTTCAAAAATTTTGTGTCCGAGTTATTTATTTCTCCACATCGCTGCATGAAATCACAATATATGCATAATAATCGAAACAAATATATAATTTTGAACAAAAGATAAATAGAGAACTATTTTAAGAATTTTAAATATTTTATTGGTATTCATTATAATTAAATAATCATAATCTTACATTATTTTATTGGTCATAAAGCAGTTATCACAATATTATATTAAATTATATGCTATCAGTTGCCACACATATTTTGTTTGTCAGATTATTAAAATGCTACCACGTATTTATTATATCATCACATGAAGGTAAAGATTATATAAAATTAATTTATTATGGTAATAAAATTATAGTAAAAAGAAAAGATATACAGAATTAGTTAAACAATGAAGAATATTATTACTTTTATTTATTATTATTAGTTTCAGTGTAGTAGATTATGACATAAAATCCCTTCTCATATTTTACTACCGTATTTTTATTAACTTAGAATAAACTTTATGAACCTGAGATTATTTTATTGAGCTAGATTATTAAATAGAAGATTAAGATTTAATTATTAGTTTAATCTTAGTGAGTAGAAGTTATTAAAGTCGTAAGAATACTATGAGTTTGTTATTTAAAATAGTAATAAAGGGGGATAGTGTTCTTATGCCATTGAGGTAGTATCCTGTAGGATATTGGCTCAATGTAATCTATCTTGTCACCTGTATTTTCACTTCAAGTCTCATGAAAATATTAAATATTTATTTAATATATTTTTATAAATTGAACCTTATTCGAATTTTAAATTTGAGCTAGTGGAATATTTTAATTTTAATGCTGAATATTTTAGTTATTAATTATTAACCGAGATAGAACCCGTTTTATTTTATATCATATATTATCTGGAAGTGAGGATGCATAATTACAGGTTAGAATATATTAGCAAAAAACTGGTCTGACATTGTTGCCAGAAGATGAATTATGTTATTTAAATATTTTCATTTGCCCTAAATCACTACAAATTAGTACTTCAAATTAATTGTTTCTAATTATATTGTATATTTAATCTGTTACACGAATCTGTGCGCACATCTTTTGTTGCATATATATACAAATACTAAATCACCCCACATAGTTAAGAAATTCAGTACCGCCCTCTGTGAACTAATATATAAATACATTAGAGTTCGTATTTCAAAATACCCAGTTCAAAATGATACACTTTGAACTAACTGTACGCTATTAGATCTTAAATATTGAAATACAAACAAATTCAAACAAAGAACTTGAAATTTTAATAAGCAACGATCTTAAGTTTTTGCTACAAACAAACATGTTTTACTATTATTATGTAAAGACAAACTAAACATTAGTAATTTTAATCTTTAAACCACCTAATGTATTTATATATTAGTTCACAGAGGGCGGTACTGGATTTCTTAACCATGTGCGTGATTTAATATATATATTTCGGTATAGCGTTATGCACTGGGATTATTTTCTATACATTTGTGTTAGGTCGTTTAAAGATTAAAATTACTAGTGTTTAGTTTGTCTTTATATAGTAATAGTAAAACATGTTTGTTTGAGCAAAAAGTTAAGATCGTTGCTTGCTAAAATTTCAAGTTCTTTGTTTGAGTTTGTTCGTATTTCAATATATAATATCATATAGCAGACAAGTCGTAGTGGTATCATTTTGATCTGGCTGTTTTGAAATACGAACTAATGCATTTATATACTAGTTCGCAAAGAGCGGTACTGGATTTCTTAACCATGTGATGTGATTTAATATTTGTATATTTATTTCAGTATAGTGTTATGCATTTGGAATTATTATATATATGGTATTCCATCAATAGATTTTCAATGATATGGATCGATGAAGGGTTGGATAGTAGACATGATTAAATCCTGTTCATTAAAGTTTGTGGATTTGCTATCTTATTATAAAATCGAGCATTGGTTATATATATGTGTGTGCGAGAGAGAGAGAGAGAGAGAGATGATAATCTGGACGAACTGATGAGTGCTGGTTCAGCATGAAATATATATATTGGAGATCATTTATCTTTTTCACCTGTATGTAG